>BTPG01000005.1:48042156-48162156 GCA_036245525.1 Semisulcospira habei | reverse complement strand
AGTAGATCAAGGCCGGGCGCTAGCGTAGCTGCAGGATGGAATTTCCAAACGGGAAGTTGGGAGACGTCTTGGGGTGTCCCATTCAGTGATCCAGAGGCTACTGGCACGATTTAAAAAAACTGAAAGGGCAGAACGGCGACCCTGCTCAGGACGCCCGCCCTGCACCAGCAGAAGGGAGGACAGATACCTCTGTGTGGCGGCTCTGCGCGACCGAACTGTCAAGTCAACCAACTGATGCAAGCTGCAAACGTTAAAAACAGCAGAAGCACAGTCTGCCGACATCTGCGCGAAATTGGCCTGGCTTCATGCAGAGCAGCAGTGAGAATACCCCTCACTCCAGCTCATCGCAGAACCCGGGTTGCCTGGTGTCGTCAACATGTGAGGTGGAACAGACTCCAGTGGACTCAGGTTCTGTTTACTGATAAGCAGGGTGAGCGATTTACGGATGGATGCCGCGTCCAGGAGGTGGATCGCTACGGAGGAAGCTCAGTCATGGTCTGGGCAGGTTTCAGCAGGGAAGGCAGGACCCCCCCCCCCCCCCCCTCACATCATCCGAGGCACCCTGACTGGACTGCGCTACCGGGACGAGATTGTGCAGCCCCTCATCCAGCCAGCTCTCCAAGCCATAGGCGACAATGCTGTTCTGCAAGACGACAACGCTCGACCTCATCGCGCCCGTGTGGTGGATGAGTACCCTGAGCAAGAGGGCATCATGAGAATGGAGTGGCCAGCTCGTTCACCTGATCTGGTTCCCATCGAGCACCTCTGGGACGTGCTGGGGCAACGTGAAGTCAGCAACCACCCCGCACCTCAAGGCGTCCCCAAGCTGACTCAGTTCCTGCATCAAGAGTGGGAGGCGATCCCACAACATGTTCTCCGAACCCTGGTGAACTCCATGCGTCAACGCTGCATTGAATGCTTGGTTGCATACGGTGGGTATACTCGCTACTGACTGGACCAGTCTTTTGTGACTGACTCCAAGTATTGTTACATTATTTGTGTGGTGTTGTTGGTGCGTCTGCGATAAAAAGTGAACCTTAAGTTTTGACCATTAGTAGTTGGAACCACCACCCCTGAGGTAACTGTTCCGACCCTGGTGTGTGTGTGTGTGTGTGTGTGTGTGTGTGTGTGTGTGTGTGTGTGTGTGTGTGTGTGTGTGTGTGTGTGTGTGTGTGTGTGTGTGTGTGTGTGTGTGGTTTTCAAACGCCCAAATAGCGTACACAGCTGATTTGATGGGAAAATGTTAACAATCTACGATACCGTACACACTGAATATCAAACGCGCCATAGTTTAATGTGATCCTGACTTAGATCGTCACGAACGTTGTCTCATGGCTGTTTGGGCTTACTGGACGGTCTGCTCGGCCCATATGCCTGTTTGGGCTTACTGGACGGTCTGCTCGGCCCATATGGCTGTTTGGGCTTACTGGACGGTCTGCTCGGCCCATATGGCTGTTCGGGCTTACTGGACGGTCTGCTCGGCCGTTGGTCCACCCACTTGCGATATTTGAAAAAGGGCTAAATGCCTCTTAGCACAGTAATAGTTTTTTTTTTACCGACAACAAATGTGTGGTTAGTTCTTTTTGTGTCTGACTCTTGGATTGTGCCGTCTATCAGGATGTTATACGCTGCGATGATCTGCCATAGTAGTATATTTTTATTAGGATCATAGATAGCTCAGTTTACTACTGACATAATCTAAAAGTAAACTTCGGAATACATCTAGGCAAGGTGGGCATTTTATGTGTTGCCCCTCATGATTATAACAGAAAAGACGCATCCCTGAACTGAGGTTCGATTCCACATGCCCACATTTTAATCGCAAATCCCTTACCTCTACCAGCCATTCTTTAAATGCACGACACAGCGACATACACATGCGTACGCACGCACCGTGGCACACACACACACACACACACACACACACACACACACACACACACACACACACACACACACACACACACTGATTAACAAATGATCCCGACATCAGAACTGCTATTGCACTGGAACTAGTAATAGAATCCCCCGATTCATACGCCGGTTTGTCACTGACGTAAGGTAAATAGATGTGTTGTGCAGCTCGTATTACAGGCGCCCTACTAGTCTCTACGCGTATTCTTTCATTCTATTCCGAGTGGGGCAGCACAACTGTAGGCATACATAATTGTATTCTCAGTCTTACACTAATTAGAAACATACTGTGTGTGTGTGTGTGTGTGTGTGTGTGTGTGTGTGTGTGTGTGTGTGTGTGTGTGTGTGTGTGTGTGTGTGTGTGTGTGTGTGTGTGTGTGTGTTTATTGCTCCCTCCCCCCTCCCCCCCCCGACACACACACATTCTCACCCACCTGCCTCCATTAAAAACAAAAATTATTCCCAGCATAGACGTAGTACTCACACTCTTAGCATAAACTGACTAATTCTACCACACTTCAAAGCCTGAAAACTGACAAAAACTTTAGCTGTAAAAATTTATATTCTGGAAAAGTAATAAAAATCAATCCACTTTAAGTTATTATATGACGTCACCAAATTTTACAAACTGTGTAAATATGAAGTGCACATATATTACTGGAAGTATTTTAGCACATAAAAAGTCTTTTGTGTGCGTGTAATTCCATTAATCATAGAAGAAGTGCATCAGAACACCGGACCTAACAAATTGTAGTCTATAAGCTAGCCAGGTCTACCGTGCACCCACCCCCTCCACAGTACTCAATAAGATGGGATTTAAAGTGTACCTTAGTATGTCCTGAGATGTTTAAGCCATGTTCCCCGAAAATCCTGAGTAACACACTAGAGATATAGTCGATGGCGCAAGGGTATCCCGAAACACGCTCTTCGCAGATGCTAAAATGAGGTTGAGAAACATTTTCCTCTAAACAAATCAGAATTCATTCCAGAAGCCCAAATCAGGCAATACTATGTTAAGGCACACCGTCTGCATCCTCTGCAAAAAAAACAGAAGCAGCAAATATTGAATCTCTGGCTCACAGTGAAGGTATTTGTGCACCCAGTAAGCGGCCATTTCCGCGAAATCGCAAAAAAAGACAAAAATAATGTATCGGATGCCTTCAGACATTTTCTATAGCACTGACAGTTCATTTTCAGGCTTACATCATTAAAACAGGATGTCACAATTATTATAAACTTGACTAGGTGATGCTGTGATTACTGCGAGTGCCACAGTGGTTGATTGTGCATCCCTACCCCCAAGAGGTAAAAATACACAAAATTAATTAGAAAAAATTACTAAAGTTATTCCATTTCATTTTGACCTCTCTTTATCTATTAAGTTTTAATAATGTGAGCATAAAGTGCATGAAAATAAGGAAAGTCGGCATCCTTACGGTACATTCGTGGTGAATGATAGCTTTTTCCCATTTATAATTGCCGAATTGGGAAACGTACGTTGTTTCTGATGCCCTCAGAAATTTTATATAAAACTGATAGGTCTTTTTTAGGTTTTATTGTTTAGGATAGAGTACCACAGTTACTCCCAACCTGAGTTTATGATGTTGTGATGCATTTATGGGCCACAGTGGCTAAATCTGCTGTCCTACCCCCATTTTACCAGTACGCAAAGGAATGCAAAATGATCATAGCAATTGCTTTTGTCATGCTCCTCTGTTTAAATATTTTTGTTGCCAGTTTGTGATCATTTCATTAATTTCAATGTGACCCATCAATTTAATTGTAATTCTTTTTAGTTAAGGCATGCTTAACAGGGGCTGCAGCTGAAGCTTATACCGTCTGCACATTCAGCAGTCTTGTCAAACTCGGGGAAGGTGTACCTCAGGGAGATGTTGTGTCTGATGCTGTTCTTAGTTTACATTAATGACATCAGTACAACAGTACCAAAGTTGGTCTCGAACATCCTCCATGCGGATGACTTTGCAGTGTGGAGCGCAGCAGAACATAAAGAAATATCATCCTGCAGAATTCAGGATGCTGCCAATAGACTCAGCAGCTGGACTGAAAGAGGCCACTCAAACTGAGCTAGACCATCTCTTTCAATCAGATGGAAGAGGTCACCTTAAAACTGGAGACCTTCCAGTACCAAAGACAGACAGGCCAACTTTACTGGCAACAAATAAATTACTGGATTCACGTGGAGGCATCACATCGAAGCCATGGAAGCTAGAGCTGAAAAAAAAAAACCAACGTCTCTGATAAACAAACTGGTGGGGAACACATTGGCGCAAATTACAGCATCCTGGTACAAGCAAACACCTGCTCGGTCAGACCAGTAGTGCGGTACCAAGATACATTGACACCATGAAACACTGCCTGCAAAACCCAAAAAGCCAGGCTTGACAAGATGCAGAACATGGGTCATTCTCATGATGCAGTGACATTCTTAGAGCCATATGGAGCACCCCAATTTAGGAAATGGAGGACATTGGAGCCACTGGAACGCAGAACAGCACACACGATGAAGAGACTTACTAAACACCGACAGCATAGGAGACTACAGGAGCAGACCAAGAACCGTCAGAAATGACTAAGTCTGAACCGCCAACTGAACGTCCTGCAAAAAGCTAAAACTGACGTCCTGGAACCAAGCCCAAAGATGTGTGAAGCGCTCCCTTCAGATACCTGGATATCTCGAAAGAGCCTTCTAGACAACATAAACAATGTTCCAGGACTCTTTACCAAAGGTCGCGGCACTGCACAAAGCCATCTCGCTGAAGATTATGCAGAAGCGCTACTATCACAGCAGCTGTGATACCGCACAAGATGCCGTGCGGAATGAAGGAAGTGGCGTGTACATCTGTTGTGCAGACTGCGCTACTACCTCCCTCTCCTTACCAGCTGGCGGCAGCAGCTCCAACTATCGTACAGACCTGCAGGTTCCCAACACAGCAGCAGATCACTAGCAAGAGTAAGGCAGCAGCTTGATCCACTGATCTCACCAGGAAGCGTCAAGATAGACTAGATGCCCTGTCCACAAAATAGTGCTGCAGTAGATTCCAGTGCATTCTGGAGTAGCTGGGAATGGAGAGGCTGACAGCCTGGCCAAAGCAGGTACCAGACTACTTGAAGATCACAACCTCTTGTAAACAAACCAAGACACTACAGCAACAAAGTGATTGGCAACAGCAAAATGGCGGCTGCTGCCCGTGGGCATACGACTTCAACAAGCTAAACAGGGAGAGCCAGGCCACCATCTTTCATTTACGCACCGATTACAGAAAAGCAGGGACGAAGTTCACAAACTTTTCATAAACGTTTCACAAACCCAAAATAAAGCCTGAAGGTTTACACACTTTAATTAGATCACTCTGTATCAGCAGCGCATTTGAAGTTTTCGTGCCTAATGCACGAAGAGATACCAAAATAAAAGAACGCTTAGCGAATGGCGGAGCTCGGTAGAAGCGTAAACAACCAGTCAGAATGTTCGGCAGAAAGGCCATGCAGTCACTTTATGATCAGAGCAAAATATAGAGCACTTGCAACAAGCGTCAGCATGATCGTTTGCAATGGAATAGTCACAAATTGGGGGAGAAAAAAAAAAGAAGTAGACAAAAGTTTGCCAGCACTTTGTCATTTTTTTACAAACTTTCACAGACTTTAAGGAAAAGGACTGAAATTGACAGGCTTTCAAGGGCTCTGAAAAAGCTTTTTAACAACTTTCACAAATGTTCACAGACTGTACGGACATTGCTGGACTCACCTCGTGAGACTGGATCATGCGGAAACAGCCCTATGCAAATTTGGCGTAGAAAATCAGTCTTCTTAGCACATTCTCCAAAGCTGTCCATACAGAGAAGCGGTCTGCTGGCAGTTCTGACCAGAAGACACGCCCCAATACACCAAACTCTGAAAACATGCTGCCGAGCTCTTGACAGCTCACTTATTCAGTTATTGGCAGGCAGAACAATATAAGATTTAAATCGGCCATCAAGGAATTGAACGTTGCAGAAGAAGAAGGTGGAAGTGGTGATCTCGTGGTGGACATGTGGAAACTAAGTATTTTGATAAGATCGTTTTGGCTGTTAGGAACCATGAAACTTTATTTTGCATATTCATATTTACACATTTCCAGACGAAAATAAATGAAAGGAAAAGGGGAGACCTTACTAGACCCGCCTTACGCTAAGTAAAATATCACATAAAAGACCAGCCAGATAAAAATAGTTACAATTAAATTGATGGGTCACATTGAAATTAATGAAATGATCACAAATTTGTATGCTCAATATGCATACTTTTAAAAAAAAGAAAACTGGCAACAAAAAATATTTAAACAGAGGAGTATGATGTAAGCAATTTTAAAGATTATTTTGCGTTCCTTACGTACTGGTAAAATGGGGGTAGGGCAGCAGATTCAGCCACTGTAGCCCCTAAATGCATCACAGCATGATAAAATCAGGTTGGTAGTAACTGTAGTACTCTATCCTAACTAATAAAACTTAACAAAGACCTATCGGTTGTATACAACATTTCTGAGGGCACCGGAAACAACGTACGTTTCCCAATTCGGCAATTGTATATGGGAAAAAGCTATCATTCACCACGAATGTACCGTAAGGATGCCGACATTCCTAATTTTCTTGTACTTTATGCTCACATTATTGAAATTTAATAGATAAAGATAGGTCAAAATGAAATGGAATAACTTTAGTAATTTTTTCTAATTAATTTTGTGTATTTTTACAACTTGGGGGTAGGGATACAAAATCAACCACTGTGGCACTAACAGTGATCACAGCATCACCTTGTCAAGTTTATAATAATTGTGACATCCTGTTTTAATGATGTAAGCCTGAAATGGACTGCCAGTGAAATAGAAAATGTCTGAAGGTATCTGACACATTATTTTTGTCATTTTTTGCGATTTCACGGAAATGACCATTTACTGGGTGCACAAATACCTTCACTGTGATCCAGAGATTCAATATTCTTTTCATTCTGCTTTTTGAAGAGGATGCAGAAGGTGTGACGTAACATAATATTGCCTGATTTGGGCTTCTGGAATGAATTCTGATTTGTTTAGAGGAAAATGTTTCTCAACCTCATTTTAGCATCTGCAAAGAGCGTGTATCGGTGTACCCTTTCGCAATCGGCTATATCTCTGGTCCTCTCGCAGAGCTAACCTTAAGGACAAGCGGCTCAGAAGAAAAAACAGAGCTGTCGTAACTCAGAACCCTGACCAGACCTTCCCCTGCAGCCACTGCGGTCGAACCTGCCTGTCCCGGATTGGCCTCCGCAGCCACGAAAATGCCTGCAGACGACGTGGGCAAGCCCTATAGAATCTTCGTTCGCGAAGTCAAGCCAAGATATCTCTGGTGTGTTCCTAAGGATTTTCGGGGAACATGGCTTAAATATCTCAGGACATACTAAGGTACACTTTGAAACCCATCTTATTGAGTACTGGGGGAGGTGGGGGGGGGGGGTGGGGAGGGGGTGCACGGTAGACCTGGCTAGCTGATGGACTATTGTGCCGTATTCATAGGGTCTAAAAATGGAATGCTGTGACATCATCATGTATAAAAAGAAGAATATAATAACGTTTATTATTTTCTGAATGCCCGATAACGGACGAACACACCGATACAAAATAATTAGTATTTTCTTGTAGTTATCATAGCTTTACTGTCCATCTAGTACCGCTACCCCAACAAATTATGACCCCTTTGGGGGTGGGTTCGGTCAAACTCTGTAGTATCTTCGATATGGTGTCTATTTTTGGCAAACACCTAGGAAAATACGTGGTTTTGGTTAGACGTTCAGAAAAACATAGTCTCCGATCCCCCGCTGGGGGGGGGGGGGGGGCCTCTATAGAGGGCCAAAGGTCCTCTCTAGCACAGCAAGGCTGGGAGAGATGACACACGTGTCTATGGCCAGGAAGCTTTTTGGGCGCGACTCACTATTGTTGTTCGTTCCATTTTTATGTCCCACTGGCACTAAAAGTGATCGAGGACTAGTAGTTTTGGGGTAGGTTTTTTATGTTATTTTTAACCCTCCTCCTTTTTCATCCGGGCTTGGGACCCAAATGGCGGAGTTGCGACTCACTAATGAGCGCACCGCTCTTTTATCCTTGGTTTTCCCGCCACAATCAGTGACGCAGTTACTAGTTAATCATATAGCCAGCGTTTACACTTCATAACAGCAGTATAATATGGTGCAGTGAAAGAGCCAGTGCCGGCCTATTTGAGGTCATGTTACATATTCAAATTGGGCAGTTCAGGCAGTGCATTGACCGGTGTTTTTAAAAATAATGTTTGCCTTATTTGAAAATTTGTAGTAGGGCTGAATGTTGGAATTTGCTGGAAATTTCTGGTTAGATGAGAGGAGACATGTTTGGTGCTTTGATTCATACCATCCTGAGCTTATCCAGTGGACAATTGTGGGCCTATGTTGAGTTGCCGTTGACGTAGTGATTTGAGGGGCACGCTGATTTTAGCTGTGGTTGGTAAGGAATCAGGTTCATAGCCAAGAAATGAGACTGTCAATGTGCTGTTTTTATTTTGGTATTTTGTGCATGGCAAATGTGCAGCTCAATGAGGATGCCTGGGTGTTGTCTTTCTGGCTGCCCTGAGATACACAAGGAAATGGCCTTGGGTCTAAAAGCTCATTTTTGATCAATGTCAGAGTCATAGTAACCTTTTTTAGTTGTCCAGCCAACCAGAAGTCAGCTTGACTGTATTGCATGTGTGTGTAAACTTGGAAAAACAGAAAAAGTAAGGGGTTGGGTAATGTAAAAATATGAAAAAGAAACTTTCATGTGCCTGTGTCTCCAATGCAACATTTCTGAAAATTAGATACTTGATGTACATGCCTATTTTGGAGGCATTCTGATCATATCTAGTCTGTTTTCATGGCATCAGATATGCATGATCCAAAACATCAACAGCATAGTGAACGCCACAACAACGCGCTTCACATAATGGGCCGTAACATAAAGATGCAGCAACATTTAATTGTGTTACTTTGGGTTTGACTTAACTAGTGTCTAAGGATTGCACTGATGGCAGATTGAATGGTGTTCAGGTGGGAGAGTTTCTCTTTCAGGCCATGTTACATATTCAAATTGGGCAGTTCAGGCAGTAATTTGACCTGTGTTTTTAAAAATAATTTTTGCCTTATTGAGAATTTGTAGTAGGGCTGAATGTTGGAATTTGCTGGAAATTTCTGGTTTGATGAGAGGAGACATATTTGGTGCCTTGATTCATACCATCCTGAGCTTATCCAGTGGACAATTGTGGGCCTATGTTGAGTTGCCGTTGACGTAGTGATTTGAGGGGCACGATGATTTCAGCTGTGCTTGGGGTTGGGGTTGGCAAGGAATCAAGTTCATAGCCAAAAAAGGAGACTGTCAATGTGATGTTTTTATTTGGTATTTCGTGCATGGCCTATGTGCAGCTGGTGGGCGGTAGTGTTTTTTTAGGGGATAGAAAAAATAGGGAATGACTGGGACTGACTATGACTAAGAGACTGGACAGTACGGAAACGGCACTGTTCTTTGGCCTGTCAGAGGCACCACATGCCATATGTGACATAGATCAGAAGCTGGTTTAATGTAACGATATCATGGAGTTTGGACTTTTGCATTTGGAAAACTGAGAAAATCATGAAACATTTTGAAATTTTGCCCCAAAATTGCTGCGCTTACAGTTTTATAGGCGTTTTTGCATGTTTTGCATCGCAGCACCCTGTTTACCTGCACTGTGAGCTATGTTTAGTGTGCTTGTTCATTATTTCTTGTCTTACAGGTAGTCATGAGTCTGACCTTCGACCTTGAGCTGTGACCTTTGACCTTGACCTTGAAAGGGGTGGGGTTTCAGGCGTTCAGTTTGATAAATACGTAAATAAACTGCACTCTTTCAGTTATTGAAGTTGTGTGGTGAAGTGGGGCGGGGTGGGTGGGATAGGGGGGTTGGGTGGGGAGGGGTTGGGTTGGAGCTGGGGGAGGGGGCGGGCTTAAGGTCAAAGGTTAAGGTCAAAACTACAATGAAACAGTGTCAGCATGCTCATTTCATCAGACAGCTGACTACAGAGTGAAATAAGCCGCCAAAATAGTGTGGCATGCAGAAGTTATTTTGCATGATCCAGCTACACTAGCTGCATCTGTTGTGTCATTCTGCTGTAATTGTCATGAGGGATGTCTATGGTGTGTATTCTGAGCCAAACACAAACACTTTTACACTGTGTAAGCTCATTTGAGTGCATTGTTATGGGACCAGCAGTTGCGGCCACCAGTAGCGGCTTTTACAGGAGAGTTCACAGGTTTGGCACACACATGCCTGCTGCATTTGCAACATGAGGAGGTGTTTTGAGACTCTGACAAGTGTGTTTTATATGAAAATGAACTGAACATAACCATTTTCTCTGCTACCTCCTAAATAAGCACTCCAGACACTTGTTTGGGTATGTGGTGTGTCCCGCGTAGCATATATTTAGCTGTTTTGTGTAGTCTTTTGGCTGTGAGTTAGCTCAGTAGACAAAATGTTTAAATTGCACAGCTGTTTCATGACCCCTTTTGCCTGAGGAAAAGATTGCAAGCAGCATATGGGGCATGGCAGCTGGTTACAGACCTCTTCCTGCTTGTGGTCACCAGACATAAGGGTCCATGAGGTAAATGTAAAAATATGAAAAAGAAACTTTCATGTGCCTGTGTCTCAAATGCAACATTTCTGAAAATCAGATATATAACTTGATGTACATGCCTATTTTGGAGGCATTCTGACCATATCTAGTCTGTTTTTTCATCAGATATGCATGATCCAAAACATCAACAGCATAGTGAACGCCACAACAACGCGCTTCACGTAATGGGCCATAATATAAAGATCCAGCAACATTCAATGGGTCACTTTGTGTTTGACTTAGCTAGTGTCTACGGATTGCACTGATGGCAGATTGAATGGTGTTCAGGTGGGAGAGTTTCTCCGTCAGTGTGCCCGCGTGACGCCACAGGCGAGCTGCTTCAGGGGGCGACAGCGCGTGTGTAACCACAGGTGTGTGTGCGGGTGGGGGAGGTGGGGGATTGGAGGGGGGGGGGGAGAAACCGAAGTTATGGCAAGAGTTGTGTCCCTGACTAGGAGCGTCAGGACTCAATAGTATTTTATTGTCGCGGCTCCGAGTCAGGAAACAACTCTTGTCATAACTTCGGTTTTCTCCCCCTGTGGTGTGAAATAGTGAGACGAGCGAAGGGGAAAGTGGTCAACACACGTGCGGTACATGTTTACTAGAAATACAACTGTAGTAAAATCAAGTGAAAATTGTGACCGCTCTACAAAGTCCGGTAATAATAATAATAATAATAATAACCTGCATTTTAAAGTATAATATAATAATAAAACAATACTACTACTACTAATAATAATAACCTCAACGCAACTAGTACATGCAACGATGATGATAAAATGCTGAGGATATGTGTGCTTGTCTGTGATTTTGGACCATTCGGCTTCGAGCATACCTGCTCGAGTATTGTGTAATAATAAAAGAAAGAAATACTGAAAAGCAGCAAATGAATAGATTTTGATGAACCCTGCAGCGGCGTGCGTGGGCTCATGAAAATCTATGCCTCTTGCTGACAGACTAATCCGTTCAGTGCCGAGAAAATTTAACACAACCCAACTGCAAAAGGCATAGATCCTCACAAGCACCCGCAATTACGGGGGCTCATGAGGCTCTATGCCTCTTGCTGACACCTCTTTGAATCCATGTTCCTGGCCGGACATGTAGGTTTTTTGGGTGTTAAATTAAGGAAGATTGCAGAAACACAGTCTACGTTAACTGACACTGAACGGGCTAATGCCATTAGAACCCAGAGGGAAGGAGGCAGGTGCGGTATGGATTCAAGATATTTATTGTCCAAAGGGATATTATTGTTACAGCTCATAAAAAAGAGGTAAAGAGGTAAAAAAAAAAAAAAAGAAGAAAAAGATGGTCATACTTCATGGGATAGGAAATGTTAATGTTCGCTTTGAATCCCTGGTCCGTAGGCCTATGCATTGTTTATCCTGTTGGGTATGCATGTATTGTTAACACCCTTGTAGAAACGCCCAGTGAAAATATCTTCCTGTGCCACTGCTAATTTTGCTGTGGGCCACGGACCACAGTGCTGTTTCCGTACTGTCCAGTCTCTTAGCCTTAGTCAGTCCCAGTCATCCCCTAATGTTTCAATTCCCTAAAAAACACTACCGCCCACCAGCTGCACATTTGCCATGCACAAAATACAACAACAAAAAAACAGCACATCACCCGTCTCATTTCTTGGCTATGAAACTGGTTCCTTACCAACCCCACACCCAAGCACAGCTGAAATCAGCGTGCCCCTCAAATCACTACGTCAAAGGCAACTCAACATAGGCCCACAAATGTCCACTGGATAAGCTCAGGATGGTATGAATCAAAGCATCAAACATGTCTCCTCTCAGCTAACCACAAATTTCCAGCAAATTCCAACATTCAGCCCAACTGCAAATTTTCAAACAAGGCAAAAATTATTTTTAAAAACACGGGGCCTTGCACTGCCTCAACTTCCCAATTTAAATGTATAACGTGACCTGTGTTACGGAAGTGTGGGCCTTACCTCCCCTGGAAATATTCTTACGCCACACCAGACTGAGGTCGCTCTTACCAGATGGCATCAGCGAACAGGAGGAGCGAGAATGTTATTAGCGCCAGTCTGTATGTCCCGTTGTGATGCAGTAGCGTCAGTTTCCAGGGCTGCTTGCGGCCTAACATCAGCACCTCCAGGGGAATGACAATGATAGGGGTGAAGAGGCTGATGCTGGCCGTGGTGATCACGAAAATCCTCTCACCCTTCCCGGTCTGGGCAGCCTTCAGTTCATCCCCGATCATCCTGGACCTGTGGAGTAACGAGTTTTGTGACCACCCGTACGGTTTGCAGGAGTGCTGCCAAGATATACCCACTCGTGGAGTATGCCAGATGTTTCACATTTTATTTGAATGGAAATGTACTTCTGTCGCACTCACCGAGTGGTTCTGTCACGGGAGTATTACTGCAAACAGTGTGACAATGTAAGTAAACTTCATAATAATAATAATTACGGTATTTATAATGCGCTTATCTCATAATAATTATAACTCTAAGCGCGCCCTCACAACTCGCGCATGCATGCGCACGCTTTAGACAACGACTCGCGTACCACAAATAGTGAAATACATTACGACAGTCTGCTTAGGGTGGGGAGTGTGGTGGTGTAGTGCTAGAACTGTTGAAAGATGTGAGTTTTGAGGGCGGACTGGAAGGAGGAGAGAGAGTGTTTCTGACGGAGAGTGGGAGAGTGTTCCAGGTGGATGGACCGTATACTTCACGTTATTAGTTGTATTACGAGTTAGGATTTGCCAGTGATTCTTGTCGCCTCGAGGGTCCGGTCAGTGGGGCGGGGAAGGGGAGGGGGCAGGGGGGATGGTCTCAATGTCCGAGTCTAAAGCCCGAGACCCTTACCTCCGACACTGACACCCCCCCCCCCTCATTCCCCCACCGGACCCGAGAGGCGAGAGCCTAACTCGTAATAGATTTTGTCTTCAACTGTAAAAAAAAAAAAATATAAGCGTCAAGTGCACACCCCCCCCCCCGCCCCCCTCCCCGAAAGAGCGTTGGGTCCCAACTTCAGCGTCGACCCAACCTCAGCCAAAGTGACATATACCAGGTATGATCAAAAAGTAATGGTAGGTGTGCCTTAAAATCGAAAGCTTTGGCCCAATTTATCTGATATTTTCACATTTCGTAAGAGCACTATCCTGCACTGTTTACGCCAAAATTTCAGCCACTTCAGGCAAGATTTAAAGGCAAAGTGGTATTCTGATGAAGGTCGGACTTGTGAATTTACGGCTTTTGCTAGGTCATAGATGTGGGGAAACTCCGTCCTGCCAGCATCTTTTTCATTTTAGGGAAGAACTTTAAGTCGCACTGACTGTATGATGGTTGAGGAAGAACACGAATGTTTTGCGTCTCTGTGTAGGACACAGTGACCTTGGCTTTGTGGTCACTGGCATTTTCAAGAAAAAAAACAAGATGTTCTGACCACTGAGAGATGGCCGCTGCTCATGAACAGACTTTCACACTTTCGGTGAGAAAAAAATTCCAACAGGATATTTTGCTTTGCCTGCGCGGTCCCCTGGTAAAATATGAACAATGATATGGACATCTTAGATTTAAAAAATAGAGAAAATGTTGCCATGGATTATGAAAATCTGACAAAAGTGCCCCAAGCTTCTTCTCACCAGAGGCCAACCACTCCTGATTGGACTGTTTATTGAGAATACAAGACAAGCAAGTATCGCCTTCAGTGATGCCATCACGCGGTCGTTTGAGGCCATATGCTAAGCGTTTGGAGTAGTTAGTCTAAGCGATCAACTTTCTGTTGCATCTGAACCTTTGTCAAGAAATGGAGCATCCTTATTGCACACAGTTTTGTAGGTCAAGGTCATTGTGCACTATTCTTTGAACGGTTTCAAATGAAAGATCGGAAGTTTAAGGCGAGCTAGGACACCTCAGCGCACTCTTTGGGTTTATGGATATATGCAATCCAGACCAAAAAGGTGACTGCCAAGCGTGTAATATGCAAAGACGTACCCATCGGAGAAAGAAACACGCTTAGAAAAGGTGGGTACAACACAATTTATTAATATTTCGGGTAAATACCCTTTATCAAAATAAACAAACAAACAGAGAGATTAGCCGCTACTTATCTTCATTGGCAGAAGGAATGTGGCAACTGAAGGAGGTGACGTAAAATAAAAGAAAAGGAAGAACAAAAGTGCGGAAAGAGTAAAAATGACGTCAACGAAAAATCGTAAGAGAGACTCGGAAAGAACCTGAACACGAGAGACAAGAGTGTGTGCAAGCACGTGCAGGAGCGAGCAAAAGAAAAGGCGTGTAGGTGAGGCCAGAGAAAGAGAGAGAGAGAGAGAGAGAGAGAGAGAGAGAGAGAGAGAGAGAGAGAGAGAGAGAGAGAGAGAGAGAGAGAGAGAGAGAGAGAGAGAGAGAGAGAGAAAGAGAGAGAGAACGAACGGGGAGTACCCTTGGGCACGAAGTAGGCTGAGTGTCTAATACACAAAACCTGCTAAACACCAACCCGAAGGCAAACTTTATATCACCTTCAAGTTGAGGACTACCTCGGGGAAAAACGGGAGGACCCGGGGAAAAAAAAAAACCAGCATTTAGCACGGTACACAACAAGTAATAAGTCATTAAAACAAAGCAAATAATCAAATTCAGTAAGAGAATATTGGTATAAGTGGAGAGTAGGTAGTTGTGAAACCGTCTTCAAGGGTAACAAAAAAATAAGGGGGGGGGGGAGAGAGAGAGAGAAGGGGGCGGGGGTGGGGTGGGGGGAAAGGGGGGGGGGGAAGGAGGAAGGGGAAGAAGGGAAAAGGAAAAAAGCGTAAAGAGAGAAAGATGGCTAGAAAGAAGTGTTAAAGGGGGTAGGGGGGGGGGGGGGAGAGAGAAAAGGGAGAAAAAAACAAAAAACAAAAGAAGCCACCAGCCCCACCCAACAGGCACCCACCAGCCAACAGAAAAACACACAGGCACGCAACAAGACGACCACATACATCCCAAGGGATGCACACGATCGCCCCGCCCCAAAACCGCGTATCACTCCGGGAGCCGGAGACCGGGTGCCCGACAGGGAAGGGCAAGGGATTCAACTAAACGTTCGGCCAGCGCTGAGAAAGTCCCCAAGGGAAAAGTACATATCAACCAGCGCCAACCTCACCTATCTGGTTAGTGAGTAGTAAAACAGAAGCGATACAGTGAGGTAAAGGTACAGTTAGCAGACACAATCAAGGTAAAAAATGTTAATCTTTCATATTCATCCCGAGTGGCGCCACAGTGCCCAGTTTATTAATCAGAAATTTGTCACGGTCTTTCCTGGCCCAGACATTACTGGCTTGCATAAGCCAGAGGCCTTTAACCCGAATGTCCGAGACGGAGTGGTCGGCCTGATTGAAATGTCGTCCGACCGGTCTGTTGTGTTGGTACTTGACAGACTGAAGATGTTCTTTGAAACGGTCGTTGATGGTTCTTTCCGTCTCTCCAACATAGAGTTGGCCGCATTTCACACAGGAGATGACATAAATCACGTTGGTGGTTTGACACGTGAAGTATCTGTCTATGTTGAATTTGTAACGTGGACCATTCACCACGGTGGAAGGGCAAATAAAAGGACACGTCTTGCAATTAGGAACATTGCACGGAGTGGAGCCGGAGGGTCTGGTGGTATGACGAGGCTTGAGAGTAGAGCGAACAAGCATGTCCCGCAAATTAATATCCCTCTTGAAAGCTACCAACGGAGGTTCAGAAAAGATAGCAGCAGATTCTTGACTGGATGACAAAAGACCCCAGTTAGAAAGAAGGATTTTACGAACCGGATTGGTATGGGGATGGTAGATCATGGTTACGATAGGCCTGTCACTATCAGCGGTAGGTTTAGTCTGCAGTGTACTCGCGCGACTAAGTTTTTGTACCGTTTGGAGAGATCCTTGAACAACAGTATGTGGGTAATGTCTGTCGATGAAAAATCCAGCCATTTCTTTGGATTGAACATCAAAATCTGATTCTTCGGAACAGATTCTTTTCAGCCGAAGAAACTGGGAGTATGGGATGCTGTTTTTAGTTTTGGGGTTGTGCGAAG
Source organism: Semisulcospira habei (assembly GCA_036245525.1). NCBI lineage: Eukaryota > Metazoa > Mollusca > Gastropoda > Semisulcospiridae > Semisulcospira > Semisulcospira habei. Next base: position 48,145,534 of record BTPG01000005.1, on the reverse strand, counting down.
AACGGTAGTCGAGGTAGGAATGTGAGTCGGTAGGTTTGTAATGTATGGAAGTTTTCAACATTCCGCAGTCAATCCTGATGTTCATGTCCAGAAAGTCGACTGAAGTAGCTGATATAGTGTATGTGAACTTGATGGATGGGTGGAAGTCCTGCACGAAGTGAATGAAGTCTAAAAGTGCAGCTTGGGTCATGTGTGTAGCTCCTAAACCGTCATCGATGTAGCGTTTATACATCTCAGGGACAGGCCCGGTGTATTGCTGAAGAATCTGTTGTTCAAGGAAACCCATGAAAAGGCAAGCATAGCTGGGTCCCATTTTTGTGCCCATCGCTACGCCACTGCACTGAGCGAAGGTGACGCCATCAAAGGTGAAACTGTTAAGAGAGAGAACCAATTCAGCCAGACGTAGAAGTGTATGATGAGTAGGAGGTTGTTTATGACTTCTTTGGTTGAGGAAGTATGCAAGTGCATTGAGGCCGTCATTGTGTGGTATAACAGTATATAGTGAAGTGACATCAAGGGAAAACAACAGTTCAGGTTTGAAAAGTTGTTTCTGGTTGACTTGGTCTATGATCTCTAGAGCATGGTTGGTGTCTTTAATGTAGATAGGTAGAGACTGGACAAAGGGTTGGAAGATGATGTCCAGGTATTCGGAGATGTGTTCAGTGGGACAGCTGCAAGCTGACACTATGGGGCGGCCGAGATTGTTGAGTTTGTGAATTTTTGGGAGAAGGTAAAAGTTAGGTTGCTTAGGCCGCTTTTTTATGAGGAGATTAGCTGTGGAAGGAAGCTCTCCTTTAAGAATCATCTCTTTGACTGTCTTAGAGATGCGCTTTTGATCAGCTTGGAGGGAGCATTCGTCAAGATGTTGGTAGTGTTCTGGGTTCTCTAACTGTCTGTAGGCCTCTTTGATGTACAGATCTCTGTCCCATACAACGACGGCGCCACCTTTATCGGCTGGTTTGATGACGATGTCGCTTCTGTTACGAAGATTGTTGATTTAAAGATGGCAGACTGCCACGTGCAGCGCCGTATTGGAACATCAAGAAACAGATTGTAGTTCCCCAACTTCCCAATTTTAGAATTTTGCCTAGGAAGCCAGAAGATACTAAGTATACCCGAAAGCTCTCTAACTGTAAGACAGTGAGGCTAAATTTACTCAGAACTCAACCGTGCGCGAGGCATCGGGAATTCCCACAGAACAATGTGATGAGGGACATCGAATCTGGACAGATCAGCCGTAATACTTATCAGCGATCGATGTTCAGATGTGTCGCCTAGGACACAATGCTCTGGTTTTGAAGAATTATGGATATATGTTTTATTGTATATCGTTAGAATCAGTATTTGTCTGTCCTTAATGCTCCGAAAAGCTCATTTAGTCAGGTATGCTCACCGTTGCCATGGCAACGAACACTCAGTGACCGTTACACCTGGTTGCTAAGGAAACAAAGTTCGGCTACCGTTGATGCTTCTGAAAAGCCAAATTTGGTCAAAATATGAACTGATATCATCATTATGGAATGTCAGTGGCGATTTTGAATAATATCTTACCTGGTTTTGAAGAATTGTTGTTGTTTTTTATATGAATGTTCTGACTTTGGACATTTTTTCAGTATGTTAGCCAAAGGAAGCTATTCATAGCTCCCAAACTAAGCTGAAATGAAACAATCGGCACTGACATTCCATAATAAACCCATTTGTGAACTTGCGTGTAAAATTTTACTATCATCTGACAAGTACATTTTCAGATATTTGTTTCCTCAGTATATACCACCCCTCCAAATTACTATTTTGAGAAAACCGCAAAAACAAGTTTGAGCAATGTGTCGTTTTTCCACATCATACACAGCTCTAACATGTCACCTGAGATCGTTGGCTTATGATGTTTTTCACACGATAAAACCTTTATGCAGTGCAGACATACAAATTTTCCAGAAACCCTGTGTGTATTATGACCTACACCCTGATGCTTTAGTTTTGCATGCTTAGTGAGTATTACTTGTTGTACTCAGCCTGCTCACTTATTGCGTCCAGTTTGTTAATAAGCACTAATGTCACAACTGCTTGGTAACAGTAAACCATTAGGATCACCAAGCAAACCCATGTGGATTAGGTATTGTGAATGAACGTTACCTCGTGTAGACACAATGATGCAGTATTGAAGCACCTCAGTGCCTGTTTGTTTTCCACTGTATACGCTTCACGCAGACAACTGGTATTCAGACAGAATGTACGGTAAATGTAAGCAGAAGGTTGGTACAGTAATTGGCAATATTTGTCAGGGTCCATACTCACAACCATAGGTGCCTAACGTAGATGTAGTTGCACTTGTCAAAGTGTGATTCACTGGTGAAAACCAATCTGTCCGGGCTGTTTTGTCGTAAGAATATCAGTGTGTCTACTGTGGCAGCAATGACTTTGGGCTTTCTCACCACAGGAAAAAAATTCCATTTCTATCATTGTTCAATATTCCTAAAAGTTGGAAGGGTAAGCCAAGGGTAAATATACATGAACACTTGTCTCACACGAGTTTACATTTATGGCTTTGTTGTGTTTCAACATATACACATTATGCTTGTACATCCGTGCAGTTTACACAAACTGTTAATGCTAAATATACTATGTTCAAGACGGAAAAATGGTTTAGAGATCTGTCAGCTTTGGGTAGTGCTGTTCCTAAAGCATCAGAAGCTGCAATCTAGTTTGTTACAAGCCCCTGCACTGTGTTCATTGCATGCACATGCCATAGCCAATTGTTACATTACTTAAAATAGGAGAGATTGAATTCGTAATGAAAACATAATGATTTACCACACGTAAATAAAGTATTTAAACCTCTTGTATGTCTGACAATATATAAATCAGTTAGTTCATGAAACGCGCATGTATACAGCTTTAAAAAAAAAAGCAGCCTGTTCACATCACACCTCATACACACCCATTTTGCATGCTCATGGTGATTGCTGTGGAAGATGTAAAACACATACCATACTAATGAGGCTGCATGTTATAATTTGGACCATGCTGGTTTACTGCAGAATCAAACCTACACCATCACAATGCCAGCTGCATCTTGCCTGAGATCAGAACTTTCACAATGCACTTTGTAACCTCTTTGAACAAGGGAATGAAATACGTGTATGATGTACATTGATTTTTTTTACAATGGAAAATCATACAATTAAGTGTTTGCGTGCAAATGATGTTGAACTATCATTTCTGCAAACACGAGTTTTCGTTTATGCGGGACGTGGTACTGTCGCAAATCGTTCAGATCTACAGTGCTGTATTGAGCGCTGAATGCAGAATTTCGGATTTCTATGCAGACTTCTGCTCCAAGGTCAAGCAGCTCACAAACAAATCATAAAAATCTTCGATCTCGCTGTATCTTTTATGTTTGCACATTATGCTTTGCCAAATCGTTAGAGCACCTACCTGCGAAAACCCGCAGGTCCTTTCGAAACGACTCGCAGCTGAAGATGATGTTTGTGCCTATTCTGGACACGGGCAGTTATGTTTTCCTGTATATTACAATTATTCACGTTCTTCAGTCTCACTCTGTCTGTCATGTTGACTAAATTACTCAGCGGATTTATCTAAACAACGCGTTGTAGCTTGTAATCCGAAAAAAAAACCCAACATACTTGCAAGGTGCGAGTTGTATCCGACACAAAGTTAGCCGAACAGACTCAGAAATACATTTGAACCAATCAGAGACGCACATTTATGTGTTGCTCCTGATCTAAATCGTCATAAGACCAATTTTGGAAGTTATCGACAAATTCCTAGATTTGCCTCAGGCAGTTTTGTTGCCGTTGATTGTTCGTTTAGGCTAGGGTGAAGGACAAATTACTGCAAGGGAGAGAAGTGGCTTTCAGACGACATAACTTGTTTCAATGCGGTAAGAAGAATATGCGCTTTGTTCGAATAGGCAAAATGCACATATTTTGAGGGGTGGAAAATGTAAACAAACGCCTGGTACTTTGTTTATTTAACATTTATGGTTGTTCGATAATACTCTGAGGAAAAAGGAGTATGTTTTCGCATAGAGGACACTCATAAACTTGCAGAAAATCCGGAAAACCCAAAACAGCCAACGTGACAGATTTTTCACATTGGAGGTGTCCTAGCTCGCCTTAAGATATTTCTCTTTAAGACGAAATATATGCGTGTTTTCCTATCAATATATAAATAAAGAGCAACGTTTGCTCGTTCCTTGCTAAAAATTAAACAGTCAGACTAGTACTCATCTTCAAAGTCCTCTCTTTCAGAGTTCAATTGCACAATCTACTCGCAATTAGTGCCACACAATACACAAGTACCATATCAAACACCTTTAAAATATTTTTGGGTTTTGACAGGGCCGTCTTAAAGTTTCACTCTTTGAAAAATGTGGAAATTGATTTATTGTCTTAGAGAGTCCACTGTTTTCTAGCACAGTTGTTTACATCACATTTTTAATGACGTCACACGGCTTAGCTAAGACATAAAAAAGCAACGGTTGACATTTGTTTCGATACTAATTCATTTATGTGACTAAAGTAGTTTACACAAAAGGCGTCCCAATTATCATTACTTCTGATCATACCACGTACTGCTCACAAATAGTAAGGTATATTTAAGCTTAAATTACCAAAAGTCCTCAGAATCGGTATAATCAGGTGTATATCAGTGATTAGCCGTTCCTCTGGCCTACAATACAATTTAACAACATTGCTGTGACATGTAGTGCTGACAAAAAGTGTGCATTACTTTTAGCTTGAATTATTAAAATGTCCCAAAAAGATAAAACATTAATCAGACCAAAACGGTTTGCAGATCAAAGGTGTTTTCCGACATCTAGTAATTCAAGCTGAAATTATGACGCCCCTTACAGTTTGTGAGCACTATATGTCACAAAAAATGTTGTGAAATTGTAGGCTAATGGGACGGCTACTTACTGATTTAACCGTTCTTATACCCATTCTGAGAACTTTTAGTAATTCAAGCTGAAAAGTTAATGTACCGTACTATTTCTGAGCATTAGATGTCACTCTGACCGAGGTTGGGACCCAACAGAAAGGGCCCCAAACTTTACGTGTGACGTAGAGATTCAGGGGACGTAAATCTTGATACTTCCGACTATCAGCCAACAACGTCGCGCAAACAGCATTCGCCTGAAATTTCTCTCTCGGGTATTTTTAAATTTAACACATTTTCAGTAATTCTTTAGTATGAAATTGGTAATATAGACGCGTGCATATATACTAAGGGTCAAAACGTAAGGACCACCCCACTTTTTGTGTCATTGTTTATCGTCGCAAGTACGCTAATAAAATACTATGTTCTTTCGATCCAAATGGGTTAAAAGTTGACCTTAGACAGTCCACTGTACAAGGAACAATAGACAACAATTCAGCAATTTCCACGAACGTGTCAAATGCATGTGAAACATCGTCAGTTTTTGTGAAAAGCTGTGCGATATTGGCAAGCGTACCAAAGGCAGGCAGATGGAAAAACTCTGTAAAGTCGTGATGCACGTCCTAAAGGGGTCAGTCATGAACACTGAACACTTCTGTTTCGCTACAAATACCGTTACAGTACGGGCATAATTGTCACTTTTCTAACCATGCCACCACGACGAAGCCTAACGCCAGTAGAGATAGATAAATGGGGGATCCCAAACCAATACATTCAATAAAGCCGCATCCGTCGCTAATTTACGCTATTTTTAATAACAAAATTCAGTTATCCCATTACACTCTCGTTATTTCTGAATCAACCCTTTAATTTTTAAAAAATGATGAGCATGACGGATGCGACTCTATTGAATTTATTATTTTGGGATCCCCCATTTATCTATCTCTTTATCATCAATACAATTATCATTTAATAAGACGTTTTATTATAATCATTAAATAATTAATGTTTTTTATTATATTAAATTATAAAATGAATCAAGACGAATTACTTCTTCTCAATGATATCAATGCTGTGGAAAATAAAGACTTAGACTCTAAGAAACAGAGACTTCTCTCCGTTATTGTTTCTGGTAAGTCAAAAACTTATTTAGGAAAACAATACATGGCAGAAGACATAGAGTCTTTAACTGCCGATGAACTAATCAAGCTTCATGCTAAATATGAGAACCATATTGCTTCACTAATGACACGCGATTTGAGTCGATCTCTTATATTTTTATACACAAAAGCTGTTAATCACTTCATACCGATAGACACTGAAAGCCTTTCTCATGATCTAGAAAACAACCCCATAGTTTCTAGTTCGATTGGTAGATTAGCATGTAACATGTTTTATAAGTTTGGCAATTACCTTGCTCCTGCCGTAACTTTGATGGTAACTAGTAGTTATATCGATTTATCAAAAATAAATTTTACTGCAGAAGAAAAAGAAGTATCAAATGGAGGAGAACAAGATGACTCCAGTTTTGACAGAGGTACAAACGGTGACTAAGACTAAAAGTCAAGGCAGGGTTGATGCTGGAAAAAGATTAGCTGAATGGAATAGGCAAAAAAAATTACAGATTCAAAAAGAACAAAATAATATAACTGATCCACCATCAACAGAACCAGTGTCAATACCGTCAGAGCCGACACTTACTTATAAAAGTGAGAAACAAACAACTAAGTCTAACCCTCAAACAACAAAATATATAGTTGCTGGATTTGTTGTCGGATTTGGTTACGTAGGTTACAAATTATATAAAAAATATAAACCAAACACTCGTACAGTGACCAAAAAATCAGACACTCCAAAAATAAAAGAAGAAGTCTCCACATTACCAGCAACACCCAAAGCCGTGGACCCATTTTACATGCAGTAAATAAATTTATTATTTTAATTTTTATGGTATAAAAATGAGCGACACAAAGAACTTAATGAACCTTGTCTATCACTCTGCTGTAATAAGTGGACTAGCAGTAGCTTATTCTATGTTGGGAAAAAGTCTTCTCAAAATGAAATCAGCAGACCTTAGTAAATTAGACTTTGAAGACAGTGCTAAGCTAGTAGTTGTTATAACAGCTTCGATTGCAACAAAAGATTTTCTAGTTAAGCAAGGAATTATTCCAGAAAATATTTCTATGTAAATAAAAATATGGCAACTATAGCTGTTATGATTGGCGGTGCAGTTATTAACGCATTAGCTTTCAGTGGGTCAAACTATTTCTTTTCAAAAGTTAGTAAAGAAGAATCAGCAGAAGAAATGAAGCGCCACAATGAGGCATCTGAAAAACTAGCTCAAGCTCAACAAGATTATGAGAAGCAAAGAATTGAGAAACTTGATTTTATTAATGAAAAACTAAAACTTGAGGGTCATGCACAGCATACATTTTCAAACGTCGATGACGCGATCAAAGAATACTATCTTGTTACTGGTGAAGACATGTCTATTCCACAACCAAAACTTAGTGACTATTACCAACCAAGCCCAGAACAAAGAAATGGAGAAATAATATTTGTTCTAGTAGGAATGACATTAGTATATTTTACAGGAGTTTATATTGCTAGAAAAAATGGCAGACGCTAAACTATCAAAAATATATTACTCCCCAATTGGCTACTGGAAAGGGAATACTGCAATAAAAAAATTACATGCTGCTGTGGGTGGAGATGTTAACCAAATAAAACAGTGGCTTAAAAAACAGGCAATTTGGCAAATATATCTCCCTGCTCCAAGAAAAATAACAAGGCCTCATTTTGAAAACACATCACCTAATGACACACACCAAATGGACCTCCTGTTTCTTCCGCATGACACAATAAAAAAGAAACGATACAAGTATGCATTAACTGTTGTTGACATAGCTTCAAGGTATAAGGATGCAGAACCCATAACTGACAAAAAAGCTGTAACAGTGGCCACTGCATTATCAAAAATATATAGTCGAGGTCCTTTAAAATACCCTAGGCTTGTGCAGGTTGATGATGGGAGTGAATTTAAAGGGGCTGTTAATCAATTATTTGCAAAGCATGGAGTGCTAGTGCGGCGAGGCATACCGGGCTTGCATAGATCACAGGCTATTGTAGAAAACTTTAACAAGCAATTATCGGAGAGACTTTTTAGCTATCAGTATTCTAAGGAACTCATGCATGACACACGTAACACTGAGTGGGTTAAAAGATTACCATCTGTAATAAAAGCAATGAATAATGAGGGTCACCCTAAACCTGTTGATGCTATTAAATTGAAAACAATACCGTCAGAAATAAAAACAACAACAACACCTCCAGACACTAGCTTGTTTACAAAACAGGTAAGATATTTGTATCAACCAGGTGAAGCTGAGAATGACGTTAGACGTAGGGCAACTGATCCAATTTGGTCTACATCTGTTCATAATATAAAAAAAATAGTTCCTTCAGCTAATGCAACAATATATTATCTGTATGAGCCTGCGCCTCAGAGGGCATTTGTCAGAGAAGAATTACAGATTATTCCCCCAGACACCGTTACTCATTTCAGTAACTAACTCATCAATTAATTCATCAACCAGTTCGTCAGCTATTTCTTCAGATAACTTGAGTCTGTAATGACCAGGTGCATAAGCTTTTTCCTTACTATGAAACACTCGTTTTGTGTCTCCAACTGCTAGAGACTTTTTATATGTTTGAATCATTTCAATATTATGTTTGTTTGATCTTAGTGTCTTGTTTGGATAATCAGACATTAATGCACCATCTAACACTTGCTTGTAATGTTCATGTCGAATGTCTTTATTTTTTATTGCTGTTTTTTTTATTCCTTTGGCTTTTGACTGACTTCCCTTTTGATGCAGTATAGAATACATTTTTGATCTCAGTCCAACGTACTCAACTATTGGCACACCATTTAGTTCATCCTTAAACTTTCCAGGCACTTTCTTGTTTTGTGTGCTAAACAGTGGATGGTCTTTAGGGTAGTCAGACGTGTCATACATGTGTAGTTCTGTTTTCATGTCTTCATAAAAGTCTTCAGTACACACATCTATGATCATAGAGTCAGTGTCAGTGTATAACAATCGACACTCAGGATACTTTGGTTTAAAGTAATCATAATAAAATTCAAGCATTAATAATTTTGACAACTCAAGAATAGCCATACCTATAAATACTGGCTTATCCAGTTTAACAATCTTTTTTTTGAGTGACACTGCATACAATGATGAATGAAATTCTTTATACCCTGTGTACTGAGGCTTACTAGTAAGTTTAATTGCACCCGATTCAGTTGTAACGAGTCTCACATCTTTTCTGTGATGAGGATTTTCCATCGTCTTACCAAAACAAGCATTGTTCATAAGCTTAAAAAAGTCTTTGTCAAATGCAGTGTTACCATCTCTCGCACGCAATGTGGTATTCTTCATTATATAATCTTTCATAAAAGCACTCTGGTCAAATTCAATTCCTCTATGAACTTTTTTTAGTACTAAACCATGTCTGATGTAAAACTGTAACAATCGATAGTGACAAACGTAATTGAATTTGTCGTTCAAATTTGGTACAAGTTTGGTGTCTTCTTTTTTCCCTGTCAAACTCAGTTTCTCAACAGCCAACGGATAATCATTGTGGTAATCATGTAGATGGTGTGGATACTCCAAGTCTACTTCAAATATCCAACCCCTTTCATCATTTTGACCTCGATCCATAATATATTTTTTTAATTTTCTTACACTATACTGTGACAAATCATACAAACAAAAGTTTTTTAATGGTAACAATTCACACATTGCAAATCCATACAAATTATTAGCATCCAAGTATGTAATAAATGACATTGGCTTTGACGGGTCAAAGTCATCAAGATATTTGTTGTTGGCCTTGCCATAATTGTTTGCTGCTAGACTAATACCTCCCCTCAATCCACGTTCCACCATTTCACCCATCGTACGATCATACAACAGGTCTATAGATATCTTACTGGATTTTAAAAATGCATCCCATGTCATACCAGGACTAGTGATGTAACAAGCAGGATCAAGCTTGTAGTGTAACAAACCCTTTTCACGGTAACTTTCAAATACGTCTGCTAGCAAACAGACATCAGCCTTTAAGTATTGGTCATGATAGTCACCAATTGTCTGACACCCTAACTTCCCCCATGCATCAAGTGCGTGTTGATATTCAGAGTCAGAAATACCTTTACCAGTTAGTGTAGAATAAAATTTCTCTTTTGGTGGCAGTCTTGTTTCTTCAAAAACTACCCAGTCACTGATGTACTCATATGGATAAACACCTTTTTTAATCAAGTCCGGCTCAAAATATTTACTTGTTATTGGATACTCACTCAGTCCTTCTGCCAGACTAGCCAACCCTAAAGACAAATGTTGCATGGAGTCATAAAATGCTAATTTATCTAACCTAAAAGTCAAGTATTTTTCAGTTGTCTGGGCAATACAACTAATTTTTTTGTAAGACTCGTCTACAGCCTGCATGATAATGTGTGAATCATATCCTTTGAGATTGTGGAAAAAGATAGGTAACTTATATGTCTTAGGATCTATTTTTAAAAACAAGTTACATTTGTTATGTGCGGCACCTCTGTAACGTCCAGTTATGTGATCATGGTCACAAACTTTATCACCTCCTAAAGGTTGTTCACAAATCCAACACATCACTGCTGCATCAAAATTCTGTTTGTCTTCTTCTGTCATTACCAAAGGCATCTGACAGTTTTCCAAATACTTTACTACCTGAATATACAGATGTCTCATTTCTGTTAAAAACTCAGCTGCTGCATTTTCACCCCTATAGATAACAGGTTCTGTATGCTGACCATCTGACCTAACAAGAATGTATCCAAAAGAACACACCACTTGGTCACTTAGTTTTATAGTCTTTGGTAATGACTCTGGAACAGGACCGTCATACGGAACAACGAGTGATTCAAAATCTGCATACACTACAAACGGCAGCTTTTGCTGATTCCCATAGTTCTTAAAATACACTTGACTACCAGGATCTGGATACTTAAGTACTGTTTGTACGTCATCAGCTGACCTACAATTTAAAACATGTTTGTGTGCTACTGCAATAGAAGAAAACCTCTGTAAACATTTTTTACAAACTTCCTGTTTACACTTGTGTTTTGTTACATGATTGTGAAATAGACGTGACATACTCCTAATAATTGTGTAGTGAAAGTTATCACCTGAGCTTATTAGTAACATATCAATATGCTTATCTTCTGATTGACCATAGGTTGGGGCAATTGGAGATACTCTAATTGGCTGTAACTTGTTCTCAGACTCATTATCCCATACAAACACATTCACAGATATACCAGGATTTAGTTTTTCAAACAAGTCTATGTCCTCTATTTTAACAGGGAACTCAATGCCACTGAAGTTTAGCTCATTTACAAATTTGGTATAGTTAGATACACGATCAGGTTTTGCTTTTACAAAATGAAGTTTAGCAAGCACACACCACATAAAACATAAATTATCATTGTTTTGAATATTGACTACAGCCTTTTTGTTTGCAACCTCTATTGGTAGAGGTATCCAAGACCGCCCTAAAATAGGATGATATCTCGACTGTTTTAGTTGTAATTCAAGTACAAGACCTTCATGCCATCCAGATCCCTGCATTTCTGATCTGTCAATTGCTTCATGGAAGTCTGGTAACAATCTTTCTCTAAACACTTTTTCTAGTTCTCTTTTCGAATTAACTGTGTGCTGACGAGTAGAGATATACATTTCAATAACTTTATCATCATCGTCTTTAACAAATTCTATTTTTGCAACAATCTGAATCTTTACACTATCAGAAAGAAGGTTATTTTGTATGACTAAAAAAGATCTTTCTATTGATTCATAGACATTAAAAATATTAAATATAGGTAAGTCAGTTGTGTGAAACACGTTTCTTAATCTTTGTCGGTTGTCCATCTTTTTTATTTGTCCGTCAAAATAATAAATATAAAATCACACCATGTGTAATAGCTCTTTATTGACTGTAATTCCAACAAATCATCCACTTTCCTGGTATGTGTCTTAAGGTCTTGTGCTCATGCTGCAGGTGTAATATCACTTTATTGACAGTAACAAATTTAATATAATCATGTTGTTTACTTATTTGGTAAAATATGTGTAAACACATACTCTCAAACCAGTCACAGTTAGCATCATAAACTATAAAATCTTGTGTCTTAAGATCAACAGTCTTGTAATTATAGCGTGGTGGTCTATTAGAATATATAAAAGTTACATTATATACCATGTATATTTTTGTTGGTGTTGAGAGTTTTATCAAAGGGTGTTTAACTTGTTTTTTTAAGTCATTAAAACGCACAACACCTCTGAAGCTCTGTGTGATATCAAATGCTTGCCCGCTTTGTCTGTCCATCATTTTTATGGACAAAACAAAAGGCTAAATTAACCCATACCCAGTGGGCTGATCTGTCTTTAAGATAAGCTTTAGATGCTTAGTTGATTTCAGTTTGTTTTTCACTATGTCTCGTTCGTGTTTGTTGGGAATGACATCGTTTTCTCTGAGACAGTCTTCAAAGCTGTCACGGTCCTTACAGTAAAACAAACAGATAAACTTTAACTGTTCACGAAAATCTTTTAGTACAGCATTATATTTCTGAGTGAGAATCCAAACACTGATGTTTGCGTGTCTGCCACTGAAGGCAAGTTCTGCTAAAGTATTTCTCTTTTTGACAATATCTTTCTCTGCAGAACAGTCATCAACAATAAACAATGTTGGCTGTCCTTCAAATTGCTTGTAAAAATATTGTAGGTAGTCATTCAGTTTTTTCTCAGGGTCGACTAAATAGATATTACTGTCAGTCCAAATGAATAAACGGTTGTGATAAGCTTTGTTGTGTTTTATTGTTGGACAAAATATTACAATGTTTTCAAAGTGGTGGATGTATCTTGTTTGTAAGAGGTTAAGTACAAATTCAGTTTTCCCACACCCTGTGGCACCACAAAACAATCCACAGTGTGGATCGAGTGTCATTAAGTTCATTTTAATACACAATATAATTTTAATAGATGTGTCCACTCAGTCTGCTTTCTGCAATATTGAGTTGTGCGTCATAAATTAGATACAAATATATGTTTATGGCTGCAGCAGTTTCAACCTTCTTTTGTATCTGAATTGTTATTCCATCACTACCATTCTCGACAGTTCGTCCTGACCCATGAAGGTAGTCATCATCTGTACTACGAAGGTCTAACCACAGTGCATATTTGTTTGTCAGGTATTGTCCGATCCTAACATCATACAGATGTAGATCTTTGCACGCAATGTTTGCTGGTTTATCTCTAATCCTTCCACCCGCAAAATACTTTGTGATCTCATCGTAGTGTTGATAAGGTAACATTCCTGAAGCGTACACTTGATTAGGGCGGCCTTCGATTGTACAAGACAAATGTGTAATCTTAGGATTGTAGAATTTTTCTGAATCCCGTTTGTATGGAGCCGCTGGTTCAACAAACAACATAAGAATACCTTTCAGTGACCTAGCAGGTGTGTTTAAGTTTATGTTCCACATCGGGTCACTCTTGTCTTTGGGTATTAAACTATGTCTAATCACCCTGTCATAATAAATTGGTAGTCTTGACTGATACTGATTTTGAATGAGTCTGGCTAGTTCAGTGTGTGTGACAATTTCATATTCCAAGGAAATGTTAGAGATCTTGTATGTTGCATCTGTGGCAGATGATTTAATAACTTTGGAGTAGTCATTGAAGGTTAGTTCAAAACTCAGACGGTCATTCAGTGCTCCTTGATAATAAGGCAAATGTGCTGTTAGGATTTCAAACTCAAGTGGAATGTAAAATCTGGTTCCATATGTTTCTGCTATAATAACTTCCTTTGGTACCCCAGTAGTTGTTTTGTCTCCGGCATTGATTCGAAGTTTACCAACATTATCTGACTGTATGCCTTGGTAAATACGGTCTTCTCGTTCTTCTCTTGTTAGCCAAAGGTCTTTGTAACAGTAGAATACATCTGAGTCATCAAGACTAAACACTTCCTGTCCTTCAAGTTTTACTTTAATAGTTCTAACAATTGCTCTGCCAAGATTGTCAACTAGAGTTCTGTTTACGTCTGCGTCTGATGATAGTTCAATATTAAATGCTAGGCGTGCAGTGCCAGGAACAATAACGTCACTGGGACCTAGGTTTGGAAACTTGACTGTAAGTGTTTGATTCTGGTCTATGGTACTTGGATTGTTCGTGATGACTATCGATTGTCTAATGCCCTTAACACCCAGGGGCTCACGTAGTTTTCTGTATGGGTCTAACTTTGATCCGTAAGACTGTGTCATTTTTATTAGGCACAATAAAAAATAATAAATTAATAAAACAATGGCAGCGGGAGGATTTAATCATGAAGATTTTAAAATGGATGACATAAATGTCTCTGATAATAGTGTAACAGATATGTCGAGTAATACTTCTTTTTTACAACAAGAACTTTTACAAAGTAAAGTTAACTCGTTTTATGATAGTGTTAATGAGCGTCCATATCAAATAGATCCTAATCAGTTTGAATATGAAAAAGGACATTTATATTTAAAAACTATTGACAAAGGAAAAATACAATTGACTAACAAAAAAGACCCTACTAAGTTTAGAGCTTTAGGTACAATCAAAAAAGAAGGTGGTGTTGGTGCCTTGCGTCAACTTGGTGTTGGTGATAAAAGGTTGCCACCTCGAGTTGTTAGTGCTCTTCATGATGCGCAAACAAGGTTGCCAACAGGACAAGAAATTGATGTGGCACCAGTAACAAGCCTACCAGAAATAGCAAACACAGTAATACAAGAAACATCATTTACAGAAGGACAAATAAATGAGGAATTAAAAACAATTGGTGACTCTCCTTTGACAAAGAGGGAGTTAGCTGCGTTGGATAAAACACTGCAGACAATAAGAGGTGAGCTTTTGAATAATGTAGCTAAACTGGGTGAACTTGATAATCATATTGAAAAAGAAAAAGAGAAACTGGCTACTGCAGACAATGGGAATTATGACATTGAAATAAAAGAAAGAATACAACACAGATTAAAAGATTTGTATACAGAAAGATCAGCGCGACTAGAAGTGATTGAAAATGGAAAAGAAAAACTGAAAACACAGGTCAACAGAATTAGAGAAACTATTCAGAAAATACTTAATGAGGATACAACTTTGACTGAGAGATTAAAAACACTTTTCAGAGAGCAGGGTATCACTATTGCAAGTTTAATTACTGCTCTTGGATTTATTATTAGTACTGTAGTGTTAGCTGTAACAGGTGGTGGTAGTAGTCCAGCACCTCCAGCTCCTCCAACTCCATCAGACCCAAAAGATTTACAGACGTGGGTAAAAAAACAGTTGTCTCACATATCAGACTTGCTTAAAAAATTAGCTGTAAAAGCAGCAGATGCTTTACCAGGTATTATAGGTAGTGTTGTCAGTTGGCTTATTAGTACTACAGCAAAGGTAGTAGGGTTTATGGCAGAGCATGTATGGATATTTTTGGTAACAGTAGGAGGGTTAATTATAGGATACTTAATGAAACAGGTAAAGAAGTAATATTCCTAATCCAGTAAGGCCTATTACCAATGCAGTTCTCTCTGACTCATGTGTTTTTTCTTGGCCTGTTACTGACTGTACTGGTGCTGGTTCAGGTGTCTGTGCCGATGCTTGGGCTGTTATTGACATTACTGGTATTACTATCTGTACAGGTGATGGTGATGATACTGGTGTTACTGGCATTACTGGTGGTGTTACTGGTTGTATGTGAGAGGTTGTTGGACTCAAGTTTACAGATTGATTGAGTCCTAATTTCTGATCACTCCCTGCAACAACTATTTCATTATTATAATTTGTTATTACTCCAATTTGTAGTTGAAGATCAGAAGGCAACATGTATAACCCAATGCCTACTACAAAGTCAACTTTTGATCTAGCATATCTGAGAACGTCTTGGTAGCGTTGTATGCTAGATGGGAGATCAACAACTGAGTTAATAGAATCTTCAAGATTTGCAAGAAACTGTTTTTGTGCTTCAAATTTACCACTTCCATTCAAAATGTTTGATTTTGTTAGTGATTGTGCTCCTAGTAAACACCAGACATATGTTCTGATAGACTCATTGACGCGCTCGACTCCTGCTTGAGTAAAACCATCACTCTTGTCTAAAATAAATGTTGACCATGCCTTAGATTGTTTCTGTTCAATTGATCCTAACCAGACTTCTGATTTTGATGAAAATGAGGAGTAGGGAGGCCAATAATCTTTCTGATATTGTCTGTGACTCATAGCATAATATAATGTACCCATACCATTGTGATCATCAAGTTTTTGTGTGAAGTCATACTTAGTGCTTATGTTAAATTCATTACAGATCCGTTCAAATGCTTTCATATCCATGGGGTTGTTAAACCTGTTAAAACTGGATTCAGTGGGTAGTGGTGTATGCAGTTCTGACAGTATACGTCTAAGCTGGTAATAAACATGAAAACGATACACAGACCTAATCAGTTTGTTTGAGTGATTCAAATGGTCTGTAAAAGAAACGCCACAGCCTGTAGTTGAGCATAGTATAGCAAAGTTAAGTTGGTTTTGAAACATCTGTAATGGACTTGAAGACCACTTTCTTGCTGTAGCATCGTCTGTTATTGGAGGGTTTAGGTAATGATCAAACGGATTGGGTACTTTGACTTGGAATAGATCTTGTTCAGACACAGCAATATCAAGCTGATTTAGTTGAATTATTTTCTGGTCATAAGTTGGTGCAACATTATACTTGGCATCCACGTTAAATTGAAACGCGTTTACAATGACAATTGTTGGTGATTTAAATTCCATTGTGCTTTTTTTATGTGATAATAAAAATGTTTATAACCTTAACAAATCTTGACACGAGCAAACCAGTGTGGTTAACTAATGGGATTGATAATCGTGATGGTAGCAAGGCTGTAGCTATCCATGAAATGTTCTACACAGTAAAGTGGTTTAATGTAACTGATGATACAAGTTTTTATGCTGTTTATGCAGATTCTGGTAATAGTGGTGTAGACAAAAATACACACTTTATACCATCTGGGTATTATGACTTTTGTACATTAGCTAACTGGTTTCAAAATATATTTAAAATTAAAGCAACTTTAAATCAGGCTAACTTACTTGTTGAATTAGAAGTTCCTACAGGTAGTATACCAGTATTTTCAAGTGAACTTGCATATTTGCTTGGTTTAATAGATAGAAATACAATGCCCATAAATTGGGTAATGAGTTTTGCAGATAATGGTACTAGTGGATGGTATTATACAGAAGATGTAACTAAAATAACTGGAATATATCCTGTTCATTTGTCAGTACACACAGTGCTAAATGTTTATTTAAAAGAACTAAACACGACTGAAAATATATATAATGGAAAGCCTTCAGATTTGTTGAGATGTTTACCAACTGGAACTGCTCCGTATTGTGAAATTGAAGTTATTAGATTTCCTAATTTACAGTTTAAAAAATTAGGTTCCAGTTTCTTTGAGTCACTGAGCTTATATGTAACTAATCAAGATGAAAAACCAGTTGTAATGCATGATTTTACTGTTGTTTTAGAAGTTAAATAGTTTTATTTTTGATAAAAAAATGAGTGGCGGCCCGAAGACAAAAATTATTCCAGTTTCATGTCCGTCAGTAGAGTTAAAAGATTTAGCTGACGTGCAAGATTTCGAAAAAGAAGGCGAGGTAGGAGAAGTGTATGGCCTTGAACTTGTGTCCGTTGGGTTGTACAAACGAAAGGCAATTGAAGATGAGAGACAGTTTCCTAAACTTAGTCAACTTCGTGATGTTACTGTTCCTACTCCAGTAAGTAATGTGTTATACAGTTTAAAATATGTTGGTAATAAATGGGTAATTATTCCTACCCCTGTTTCGCTTGCTCCTGTTCCCATTGTATGGGACATAAAGTTTGTTTTTATCAGTCCTTATGTTTATTTTACTGATGAAGGTGCCCTAGTATTTAAAAAAGTTGTTAACTCTGAGCCAACGTTTGTAAGTCTTGTGCCAAGCTATTCCGCAGAAACCAATAGCAGAGAAAAACTAAAACTTCAAGAGTATGGGAAACGAAGGTATCTTCTAACAAATAGAAAGGGTAGAACAGATACTTCTATTTCGTTCGTACCAGCAAATTTTACCATAGATAGAGAAGCGACAATAGTTTTTGAAATTCTCATGAGATCTGTGGAAGCTGCGAAAGAAGCAGATATCGCCCAGGGAATCAAACTTACATGGGATACCACAGTAGCAGAGTCAACAAAGGTTGTTATTGCTATTAGAAAAATCAATACAGATTTTGAAGTTTCGAGTAGTGTCCCTGCCGTTAAAGTAATGATTGATAAAACAACTCTAGTTTATCTAAATTTCATAAACCTGGAACACATAGATCTTGTTTCGTTTTATTACGCTAGCAAATTGTATACATTTGAAGAGTTGCAAAATAAAATAGAAGATTAAAAAATATTTGCCATAAAAAATGCCACCATTGTATCCTCAAATACAATCTGATAAAACATTAAAGGCAGATTCATTTCGTTTAATAAATATTACAGAAGCATTAAAATATTTGGAAGAAGAACAAGCAAAATACTCTCGATGTAAAAGACGATATAAAACGGTTTTCAATTCTTTACACAACACATCAATGACCATGGGGGTGGTTTCGGCCGGATTATCTGTAGGAGGTATAACTCTGTTTGCAACGGGGGTGGGAAGTGTCGTAGGAATTGCTGTTGAAGGTATTGGTCTTGTCACAAGTCTAGCATGCTTTGGTATGGAAGCTACTAACAAAAGATTTTATATGAAGTTGCAGAAGCATGAAGCCTTGAGTACGCTCGCAGCAGCTAAGCTGACGAGTATGAAACTTATTATTAGTAAATCTTTGGAAAATAATGAAATTGACGATAATGAATTTAAGAGAGTCCAGGATGATTTGGCTAACTATAAACAACAAAAATCTGAAATACAGAATAAGATGCGTAGTCAACCCGCGAATGTTGAAGAGCTAAAGAAATCTTTTTTAGAGGAAGGAAAGAAAATAGGCGTAGAAGAAACTATGAAAAAAGTTTACGGACTGTTAGGCAAGTAAAGATCAGTTTTGGTAATCATTCATTAATTCTGAAATACTCTTCACAAAGAGATGTCATGCCTTTTATGCCTGCTCATTTGACGCCATCTGCACCACCGCCAGAGTACTACTGAGAAAAAAAAGTTTTTTTATTGTCCTTGTATCTTGATAAAACTGATCGAGTAAGTTGTGACTTAAGTCAAGTTGTTGTAAGAACTTAGGGTAAGTAATTAATAAGTTCTTATGGCAACTCACTTAAAGGTTACCTATGTAGGTTCCTAGAAGTTAGTTGCAACTTGTTAATAAGTATTAAGTTTCGATTGACATCACTTGATAGAGATAAAGAGATAGATAAATGGGGGATCCCAAAATAATAAATTCAATAGAGTCGCATCCGTCATGCTCATCATTTTTTAAAAATTAAAGGGTTGATTCAGAAATAACGAGAGTGTAATGGGATAACTGAATTTTGTTATTAAAAATAGCGTAAATTAGCGACGGATGCGGCTTTATTGAATGTATTGGTTTGGGATCCCCCATTAAATATCTATCTCTCCAGTAGATCAAGGCCGGGCGCTAGCGTGGCTGCAGGATGGAATTTCTGGACGAGAAGTTGGGAGACGTCTTAGGGTGTCCCATTCAGTGATTCAGAGGCTGCTGGCACGATTCCAAGAAACTGAAAGGGCAGAACGGCGACCCTGCTCGGGACGCCCGCGCTGCACCAGCAGAAGGGAGGACAGATACCTCTGTGTGGCTGCTCTGCCCAACCGAACTGTCACGTCAACCACTCTGCGACGTCAACTGATGCAAGCTGCAAACGTTAACGTCAGCAGAAGCACAGTCTGCCGACGTCTGCGCGAAATTGGCCTGGCTTCATGCAGAGCAGCAGTGAGAATACCCCTCACTCCAGCTCATCGCAGAGCCCGGGTTGCCTGGTGTCGTCAACATGTGAGGTGGAACAGACTCAGTGGACTCAGGTTCTGTTTACTGATGAGTCACTGTTCACTGTGTCCTTCAACGACGGCAGGGTGAGGGTCTGGAGACGCCAGTGCGAGCGATTCACGGATGGATGCGTCCAAGAGGTGGATCGCTTCGGAGGAGGCTCAGTCATGGTCTGGGCATGCTTCAGCAGGGAAGGCAGGACCCCCCCCCCCACCCCCCTCCACGTCATCTGAGGCACCCTGACTGGACTGCGTCATAGGGACGAGACTGTGCAGCCCCTCATCCAGCCAGGTCTCCAAGCCATAGGCGACGATGCTGTTCTGCAGGACGACAACGCTCGACCTCATCGCGCCCGTTTGGTTTGGTGGATGAGTACCTTGAGAAACGGGGCATCATGATGATGGAGTGACCAGCTCGTTCACCTGATCTGGCTCCCATCGAGCACCTCTGGGACGTACTGGGGCAACGTGTAGACAGCAACCACCCCCACCTCAAGGCGTCCCCCAGCTGACGCAGTTCCTGCATCAAGAGTGGGAAGCGATCCCACAACATGTTCTCCAAACCCTGGTGAACTCCATGCGTCAACGCTGCATTGAATACTTGGCTGCACACGGTGGGTACACCCGCTACTGACTGGACCAGTCTTGTGTGACTTTTCAAATGAGGGGTGGGTGAACATTCTAACGTACTGCTTTTGTTACAATTGCTTGATTTACTCAAAACTTAAAATAAAATTGTTACTGAATAAATTATCAAAGTACTGACTCCAAGTAGTGTTACATTATTTGTGTGGTGTTGTCGGTGCGCGTGCGATAAAAAGTGGCCCTTACGTTTTGACCATTAGTATATAGTTCTTTTGTTGTGTAGCCCCCTCACTTTTTATTATCCAGCCTTTTGTTTTTTCGCTGTTTTGAATGCGGTCAGTACGTGACATGGCCTTCGCTTCAATTAAATCTCCTGTCGTTGATATTATCTAACTTAGCCAATTATTCGGCTATGTTTAGTATGAAACTGGTACCAGCAGTATCACAGAACACCTACATATAGGTTTTAGTGTGTGTTGTGTAGCCCCCTAAATTATTTATTTATTGGCATACTTTTATTTAGAGGTTTGACTGAATGAAGATTAAGGTATGTTTGTACCGAGAAATGTGATTGCCCAAAGATTTATTTGGGGGAGAACGCTTTGCTCAACGAGTAACGTTGTCATAGTAACATTTAATAAGAGAGTCTACTTATTACACGTTACCTTTTATGTCAATGAAACTTAGGTATATTGCCTCCTGACCATTTTGCCACGAAACGTGACAAAATCGTGAAAATTGCTTTATTTAACCCACTTCATACTGAGGCTAAAAGCTTCAAATTTGTACACTGCCGTATGCAAGCTACATTATAGTATTTACAGATAAGGATACAGATCAATGGCTTTAGTTCAAGGGTGGTGCCAGACTAGCTTGGCGCCTAGAGGCGCCAAGCTATTCTGGCACTACCCTTGAACTATTTTAGTCAAACCTATTTCACACACTGGTGTATTCCGAATGATAAGGGTTAAATGAATCCACATGCATACCGTTCAACAGCTCCATTGCAGGGTCACCATATACATCAAGAAGAGTTGAAATTTCATGGTCTTTTGTTGCATTTTTTGTTTTCCAAGAAATCCCAGAGACAATTTGGCATGAAACTCGTGAAATGGTGTATCTCTGACCAAACAAATATCGTTACGTTAACAATGCAGGGTAAATAAATAATCTTTTCGTGTTTTTGAGGTCTGCTTTCATTCTATCCCAAATAAGGCCCAGAAAATGGAACAAATATTTTGCCCGGTGGCCATGTTATCAGGCGATATTCGTGCTGGACATCCATTCAATTATACTTTTGAGTGATCCTGTATGATTTTGACAACAACGAAGCAATTACTGAATATTGAAATAATGACATAATGCGTCAATGCAAACGTTTTCACAACCGGAAGTTTATCATTTAGACTAGTTTTAACCCGATTTTGTCGCGTGTCAACACCATATAAAGAAGTAAAATACAGTACTGAAACTTTTTTTAAAAAAAGATTTCAACCTTTTAGACAGAGATCCGGCAGATGTCCAGGCGTCCATTTGTATTCTTCTTTGTACACCTAGTGGCCTTCCGGTTTCACTCAATTTTTAATGCATTTGTATGGGCTGCCACCAGGCTATCTAACGTGTATACAGTTAACTTCAAGGAGTCCTTTTCTGCCCTGTTAATCGACGTTGTATGGTTTGATACAAACTGCAGAATTCGGGACCGAATCAGGAGTTTTAAAACAAGCAATATTTGGCACTCACAAAAAAATCAAGCTAACTCTTTGTTTGTCTCCACGTTTGAAAGATTACGAATTATATCACATAAAAGCATGTGCAGAAGTGTTGCCTTTCAGTATACGACTAAAGTGGGAATTGACTGATCACTTTTCAGAGGCGTAACAATTGTCACAAAGTCCGTGCTAGGGACTTCCTAACACAACCTCGGTGGTTTTTGCGCCAATTATTACAAAGTCTGTGGATTTTCTGCAAGCATTGGAATTTTGTTTTCTCACACAGCACGTGGTGCCTAAAAGCAGAGTCCGCGAGTGTGTGACTAATGTAACCCTGTCATAAAGACCTCCCAGAGAACATCCTTGACGAGATTTGTGGCGAATTGTTACAAAGCACGTCCCCAGTAGCAAAACGTCTTCGGGCCCACGACGGCCGCATTGGGCCCGAGGACATTTACTTGGGGGGGGGGGGGAGTCTCCGGCAGCTGTAAAACGATCGTCACAAAACGCGTACGGACTTCAATGAGCGTCCATCAGCACTGTGACAATTGTTAATATGTAATAGAGCTCGTTGTAACAGACCTGTATATGGTGTACGCTGACAGCAAGCTCATGAAGACCAAGTGCAGCACGGCCCAGAATCTGAACCTGGCGTGGTAACTCTCCCACTTGAGCGCGATCATCTCTCGAATGACGTCCGTGCTGATGATCTCGAAAAGTTGCTTGTCTGGGCTTGTTTCGCAGATGATCTCCATCACTGAAATGTTGCGCGGTTCTCCAACAGCCTCCCTCTTTTTGCCCTTTGTTCGGGCATTGTTCTGATACGGCGTCCTGGCGGTTTTCTCGAGCACTTGCACACCATTCCTTTGCGACGGCTTGGATTCTGTCTCCTTCTTCTTGATGGTCTTAAAACGCCGCCGCGAGGCCACAGGATCCACTTCTGTGATGTCGTAAAACACACAGTCGAAGAGGCCTTCAGAGGCGTCGAGATGGCGATACACTCCCTCCAGGTTGAGGATGAGCTTGAAGAGCTCGGGCTCACCAAGTTGAGCGGCCAATCTCAGTGGTGTCAGGCCCTCCTTGTTCTCTATCAGCCACAAGTCTCGAACCTTTACCTGTAAAGGACAACCCAGTGAGCAAACGATCCACGGGCCGACGCCTGTCGCTGAATCATCATCGTACCCCATCCCATCCTGTTACATGGTAGTGGTCGTAGTAGTGTGCAATCACACCATACACACTCACGCAGGGTTATTGTAGAAAAACATCACTCAGTTGCAACTCGTCACACGTGGCACCAGGTTGTAGACCACACTGGAGTAACAGTTCCAACAGTACTTTATTCTCACGATGCAATCTCAGCACAATACATCCACACTGTGATGCACTATCTCTCACAGATGAATCCTCATTTCGTGCACTATCTCTCACAGATGAATCCTCATTTCGATACACTATCTTCTAAAATGCATGCACATACTTTCTAACACTCACTTCTAGTTCTATACTATGACAAATTTCCAGAACAATCCCGCAAATTACATAACTCAACCAATCGGAAAGGCAAACGGCAACCAAAATCATTAATATGCATTAAAAAGAACACTTTGGATTTTTCTACAATCTTCCACTAAAATCTAGGTGCATTACGTAAACGTCATGAAATGTAACCAACATGTCTACTACAAAACTTTGAGGTCACTAGAACAATCGCGCCTTTTTCAAAACCTTCCAGCTTAATCTAGGTCGAACTTTGCTCCAAGTTATCGAAATGTGGAACATTATAGTCGCACACACACATAAATCGATCGCAATTCTTCATGCAAAAGGAAACGAATCATACTAACAAGGTACGTTATTCTAATCTAAAAATAACTCAGCTGAACTTCAGATCTTTTCTATGATCAGCACACACGTGGCCTAAAAAGAATAACACAATCACAAACGTAAGCTTAAAACACATCTTTTCAAATCTTACTACTCTGTCTTAACAAATTCCAGTCTCTTTTCTGTTTCACAATAACACCATGATGACCCTGTGCCAGTTCATGTTGCGAGGGTTGTTTGTGGTTTGTGTTTATGTGCTGTTAATTTTGAATTTATTGTCTGTGTTGCCGCTGTCTATTGATTTGTGTTTAGTTTGTCATTTTGATTTGCAGTGTACAGCGCTTAGAGCCTGCACTGCAAGGAGTTTGCACTTTATAAATATAATTATTATTCATATTATTAATACCCCACCTGGGTCTGCCCTGGGGGACTTGGGTGGGGTTAGGTATTTTTTAGTTCCCAGGGTCACCCTGGTCAGCCCCACTGGGTGGGTTTTTCTCTCTATTCTGGGGCATGTGTTTCTGTCTACCCTTTATCCATTCACCTGTATTTGCCTTTTTAAAACTCTCCCTACTGTCTGCACTGCCTGTAGCTCTTGATATTGGATGTGTGTTGCTAAATGGTCTTAGCTTTATTTAGGCCCCATGTGTTAGGTTTATTTAACGTATTTGACCGGCTGGCGACATACATTCAATGTTCTGTTTATTTATTTTTTTTTTCACAAGCAGTGCAGGCACGTCCTGAGAAAGCCTTGTTGCTGTCGGGACGTTAAGCAATGTACAATCAATCATATTATTAATATTATCCACCTTTTTAGAACGAAAGTTCGCAAATGTCTTCTCAAACCTCAAAACACAGTTGTGGCTGTGTTAATCTACACAGAACGATAAACACTAACAATCTCACATCAAAAATTAAATCAAATAAACTACTTTGGAATAATTGTCTCACAGTTCCTTTAAACCGTCCTGAACAAAGAAAATAAATGTTCCTTTAAACTGCTCTACTCAGGTAATCCGCTCCAACATTTTGTGAACCCTTGATAACCTTTGAGAAGTAACTAATGTTAAAGTTCTGTAAGAACATTGCCCATCTCATGATACGGGAGTTTGTGAATTTGGCTGAGTTCATATAGTTCAAGGGTTGATGGTCCGTCTACAACACAAATGGTACACACTGAAGGTACATCTCAACCTCCTCACTCCCCAGATGATGGCTAGGCACTCCTTCTCGATGGTAGAGTAGTTCTTCTCGGTACGGGTCAACGTCTTGCTGGCGTAGCTCACTGGGTAGAGTTTTCCATTCTTCTCCTGCATTAGGACGGCACGCACTCCGTCGTCGTTGGAGGCGTCGGTCCTCAGGACGAAGGTCTTCGATGGATCGGGGAGGTATAGAACGGGCTTCTTGGTCAGGATGTCACGAACTGCCTGGAATTCTAGTTCTTGGGCCTCCTCCCACTTCACCTCGTTGGGTTGTCCTTTCTTCAGCAAGCCAGTCAGGGGTGCTGTGACAGCTGCGAAGTTCGGGATGTACTCTCGGTAGTAGTTTGCCAGCCCCATGAATGAGCGAACCTTCTTCTTGGTAGTAGGTCGTGGGGCATTCCTGATCTTTTTCAAGTTGTCGTCATGTGGTCCTTTCAAGCCTTCGCTTAGCCGGTGCCCGATGCCCACGTTGTCGGTCCCAAGGATACACTTGCGTGGTCGGATGGTGAAATTCGCATCTGACAGGCGCTGGAACAGCTCTCGAGGGGCCTTGAGATGATCTTCCCAGGTCTTGGTATGGATCAATATGTCGTCCCAGTAAAAGACCACATTTTGTATATCCCCTAAGATCTTTTTCAGCTCTCTCTTTAGAGTGGCACCACTGTTTACCATTTCAAAAGGCATCTTCAGGAACTCCCAATGACCGTCGAATGTGAAGAAAGCTGTCTTGTAGATATCCCTCTCTGCAACCTTGATTTGCCAGTACCCTTTGCGTAGGTCAATCTTGGAGAAAAACCGGTCTCCACTGACCTTCTGAAACAGTTCTTCCGCTGTGGGCATGGGCTCTGGGTCAAATACTGTCAGCGTTTTGAGGTTACGGTAGTCCACAACACACCCGGTTGGATTCATCTGGTTTCTTCACGATGACCACTGGGATGCATATGGCGACTTGGACTCATTGATGACTCCCAGGTCCAGCATCTGCTTTATATCTTTCTTCAGTTCTTCCCTCATGTGGTAAGGTAGACGATACGGCTTGCTGCGAACCGGCTCGTTTGATGTCAGATTAACTTCATGCTGGATAGTGTCTGTTGTCCCCGGGTCAGGCGTAAACCGATGCTTGAACTCCGTGGTTAGGGCTCTCAGCTTTTCTTGTTGTGCCTGGGTCAGGTTTGACCGCACTAGATGTCTTCAACATCTTCTTTGTGGCAGAGTTCATTTAGGTCGAACAGGTTTTCGTCGTCTAGTCTCTCGTCAGCAGCCAGACGCACCGGCGCCGCTTGTTGTGGTTTCTCCTGACGAACTCTCTCGACGTACTTCTTCAGCAGATACACGTGGTAAGTCTTCATCTTGTTGTTGATACCAACTACTGCCTCAACCACGTACAGTCCCTTTCACTGCATCAGGAGCTTCTTGTTGTCAGTGGGTAGAAGAACCAACACCTCGTCACCTGGCTGGAACCGTCCAGGTTCGGCTTTACGGTCATAGTAATGCTTCCCCTTGTTCTGCGCCTTCTCCAGTTCTTCTCGAGCCATCCTGAGGGTATACTCCAGCTTCTCTCTCAGGTCAAAGACATACTGGTAGCTGATCTTCACCTCCGTCGCGTCGATGTCCTAGGTCCACAGCTTCTTCCAGATAACACCTTCCCTGTGGCAGAGTTCATTTAGGTCGAACAGGTTTTCGTCGTCTAGTCTCTCGTCACCAGCCAGACGCACCGGCGCCGCTTGTTGTGGTTTCTCCTGACGAACTCTCTCGACGTACTTCTTCAGCAGATACACGTGATGAGTCTTCATCTTGTTGTTGATACCAACTACTGCGTCAACCACGTACAGTCCCTTCCACTGCATCAGGAGCTTCTTGTTGTCAGTGGGGAGAAGAACCAACACCTCGTCACCTGGCTGGAACCGTCCAGGTTTGGCTTTACGGTCATAGTAATGCTTCCCCTTGTTCTGTGCCTTCTCCAGTTCTTCTCGAGTCATCCTGAGGGTATCCTCCAGCTTCTCTCTCAGGGCAAAGACATACTGGTAGCTGATCTTCACCTCCGGCGCGTCGATGTCCTTGGTCCACAGCTTCTTCCAGATATGTATAATCCACCAGGGTCAAAATGTAGCGATAGTCATCTTCACTTGGAGGAGATATTTGCGCCACCAGATCAACAGCTTGAAAGGCATATCGATTAGTGACATCTTCTCGAGAGGAACGTTGGGCACTTTTCCCGTGGAGACTGTCTTCTGGCATATGTCGCACGACCTGCAGAAACGGGTGACGTCGCCCCCCATATCAGGCCAGTAAAAGACTGCTCGGATCCTGTCGAGGGTCTTACTGATTCCCAGATGTCCTAAGATGGAATCATGGGCCAGTTTCATCAATTGCATCCTCAGGGGTTCAGGAACCACCACTTGACAAATAAGCTTGTCTCCATGGCTGGTGTATACTCGGTACAGGATGTCCTGTCTAGTCTCGAAGGTTACCTCCTTCCTTCTTCGTGTCACGGGTTCAGTTTGACCTCGGAACTTGTCAAGCGTGGATTCGGCTCCCTGTAGTTCCACCAGCTTGTCCCTGTTCACCACGGCTGCTCCTGTGTTGTCAGCCACTTTTAGAGGGAGGGTCTGGTGACTCTACTTTATTTGCTCCACTCCAGATCCTGATCCTCTGTGTTCATGGCACCGTCAACGTTTCCGATGATAAGGTCGTAGACTGGCGTCTTCACACAATAACACCTTCACCTCTCCTGTCAGGTACGGCGTGTTGACACTGACCTTAGCAAGAGGGATAATCCTCACTGTTCCGTATGCCAAGATGAGGGTTGTCTACTCCTCTAGCTTCCGGTCTTCAGCTACTAGGTCCTCTCTCACGTTGACGCCGCTACAACCCGTGCCTCTCAGCACTCTCACTGATGTGTT
This sequence comes from Semisulcospira habei, assembly GCA_036245525.1. NCBI lineage: Eukaryota > Metazoa > Mollusca > Gastropoda > Semisulcospiridae > Semisulcospira > Semisulcospira habei. Next base: position 48,117,314 of record BTPG01000005.1, on the reverse strand, counting down.
GCCAACGAATCCTGACACACCGGCATGTTGGGCACTTCACTCTCAGGCAGCCCGATATTGTAAACTGGTAAGAATGTTGCCTCGTCGCCAACTGGAATGCGACCACTCCTCTTATAGGACTCGATCTGCTCCGCGGCGGTGTCTCCCGCCTCTCTCCAGACTCAAAGTCACCAGGTGATGTCACATCGTTGGCCAGTACAGCGGCGGCTCTGTGTTGAGACGTGGTACCACTTCTGCCTGTTGTTCCGCGGTCTTGGTGGGCCTTCTGGTGTTGTCACCTCGGGGAACATACTTGGAAGGACATCGTATTGCCTTGTGTCCCTTCATTCCCACAAAAAAATGTCAGGCTCTCCACCGGCACCTGTTTCGGGGCATCTCTGGCGTCTTTTTTTTTCCTCTGCTGGTGTAGACGCCCACTGCGACTTGCCGGGCCCGAACTTCATGTTGTGGGCGTCCAGGTACCTTTGAGCTAAATGTGCAAGGGCCTTCAAGGACTGGTTCTCTTGCTCCCTGGGGTGGGCGACCAGGTCCTTAGAACATGCGCAGAGGACTTGTTTTTTGATGACGAGGTCGCTGAGGTCCTTATACGCCTTCTTTAAGCCAGCCAGCTCCATCCATTTCTCCAAGTAGGTCCTGATTCTGTCAATGAATAGGTCAGGTGTTTCTCCTTCCTCAGGCTTGCAATTCCGGAATCGCCGTCTGTAACCCTCTTCAGTAAAGTCGTACTGCTTTGAACTTGGTATAATAGTCGGCTTCGTCTCTTGGCAGGCGGGTATAAAATCAAGCGTTTTGCCGGTCAAAAGTGCGCCGAGTTTGGTGGCCAAAGTATCTGGATTCTAGTTGTTGCTGCTTGCGACACGCTTGAATCGCTCCAGGTAAGCGTCCATCTTGTCTGTATTTTTTGCATAAGAAGATAGTTTTGGCGCACGGGCTGTTTGGTCTCTGCTGACTAAGGCTGCTGCTTCAGCTATCCTCTAGCCCTGTGCCTCTAACTCCATCCTCTTTAGCTAAAACTCGTGTTCTCGATGTTTCTCTGACTCCGCTGCTTGAATTTCGAGTTTCTTTATCTCACACTCTTTGTCTCTTTCTTCTCTCTTCAATCTCTGTTCTTCTCTCTCCTTTACAAACTCCAGGAGATGAGTTCCCTCCAGTCCGCATTCCTTTCGAAGTTTGAGGAATGTCGTCATTTCCGATGTCGCCATCTCTGCGTTTCTCTGCTGGCTGTTGTCTCCCGCTACCCTTTCCACTGAGCCAACTGATGAGGTCCCTTCGGAGGTGCCAATATGTTATGTGGTAGTGGTCGTAGTAGTGTGCAATCACACCAGACACACTCACGTAGGGTTCTTGTGCACTCAGTTGCAACTCATCACACGTGGCGGATGGTTGTAGACCACACCGGAGTAACAGATCCAACAGTACTTTATTCTTACGATGCACTCTCAGCACAATGCATCAACACTTTCATAATAATAATAATAATAATAATAATACTGTTTATTGCCATTTGCCTTAAGACATAAAGCATAGGAATGTGTGCTGGTGTCGTTACAATTACAAACATCTCAGTCGACTCAATTCAATGCTCTACAATGCTCTACACACACTGTCAAAACTTTAAAACTGAACAACTAATCTCACAACCCAATGCGTACCCATTAACACACCCACGCTCATTTCCCACACACACTGACACAACACACACGCCTATTAATCTAAAAAGTCTAAATTAATTAAAGGTATATCGTTTAAAATGAAAACAGACTATCATAGAGTAAATATGTCACTAATTTAGTGATCACAGTCGGGTGTAAAACTAGTTAATATATATCGTAAGTGACTAGGCTAATACTGATATGCACTATTCTCTCGACCGTCGGGGGCGCGCCCTGCCGGGGAGGAGACTCATGGAGTCAACTCGACCAAAAGCGCCACCAACAACCAAGGGGATAGCACAAGGGATGGGTGAGGGCGAGGTCGAGGTGCTCTGTAGGCCGGCCACACAATACCATACACATACGCACACTCACTCAGTCATTCACGAAAACATCAGTCCTCGGCAATGAAACTATGATCGGCCCACAGAGCACATCATCGCACGCTTATAGCACTGAAAGGGCTCGGACAGCACTAGGGTAAAAACTGTTACTAAAACGGTTTGTCCGTGCTTTGAGAGCAGAGTAGCGGCGACCAGACGGAAGCAGGTTAAAGAGACAGTTAGCCGGGTGTGTAGTGTCGCGTGCAATAAGACCTGCACGTCTAAGCAGCCGCTGTTGGTATACACTGTCAAGACTTGGCATGTCTCTGCCGACTATTTTAGATGCTGTCCTGACAACACGGTTCAGTCTGTGTTTGTCCCGTGCAGACGCACTGCCATACCAGACCGCGATCGAGAATGTCAACACACTCTCGATCGCGGCCCGGTAGAAGTGCAGCATGCCAGTTCTGCTCACACCAAAAGCCCTCAGCCTTCTCAAAAAAATAAAGGCGCTGCTGTGCTTTCTTTACAATGTTCTCTGTGTTTTGTTCCCATTTAAGATCATCTCTCACAAATGCATCCTCGTTTTTGATACACTGTCTCTTACAATGCATGCACATTCACTCTCTAACGGGGAGCTGGGTGGCTCGGTGGTAAAAGCGTTTGCCCCCAGACCAAAAGGTCCTGGGTTCGAATCCAGCTTGGGTCAAAATTTGCTCAGACCCTTTTTCGTTGCCCCGTCTTTGAAATCACCCTCGTGGTGGACAAAAGACGTTAAGCCCTAAACATTTAACATTTATTTTCACTCTCTAACACTTCTCTTTTATACTATCACAAGTTTCCAGAACAATTCCGCAAATTACACAACTCAACCAATCAGAAAAGAAACGTAAACAAAATCATTACTATTCATTAAAAAGAACACTATAGATTTTTCTACAATCTTCCACTAAAATCTAGGTGCATTACGTAAACGTCATGAAATGTAACCAACATGTCTACAACAAAACTGTGACGTCATGTTTGAGGTCACTAGAACAATCGCGCCTTTTCCAGAACCTCCCTGCTTAATCTAGGTCGGACTTTGTTATAAGTTAGCGAAATATGAAACATTCTAGTCACGCACACAAAATTCGATCGCAATTCAAACGGAAACGAATCAAACTAAAAAGGTACGTGATTCTAATCTAAAATAACTCAACTGAACATAGGATCTTTCCTAAAAACAACACACACATGCCCTAAAATGAATAACACAACCACAAACGTAACATCCCTTTAATAAAAAGGTCCTCAGGCCGATGTCGCCGTCCTTTGGCCCGCGCACAGCCGTACGAGAGCACCGCACTCCGTTGTTCAAGTCCGACGTCAGCCCAAGGACCTTTAGTTGATTCTTACGTCAATGCGTTGCAATTCGGTGTCCGCCTTCTCGTGCAGTCTAAGCAACGTGTCCATTACGTCCTCGAGTTTGTCGGGATGGAGGTCCGCGAAGCGCACGAGGGAATGAAAGACAGTGTCACCAAGAGAGTTGCCGCGCCAGAAGCTAGCTCCCTTCTTGATAAGCAGTTCCACCATCTCCCAGTTGCACGTCAGGGCCGCCACTGACAGCGGTAGCTCCCCCATCATCACAGTGGATTCGAACATGGAACCAGTCGCCTGTACCAGGAAAATACTGAGTAAGGCACCGATGTATTAACCCATTCACTGCCGGAAAATAGCAAACATCACTAAACTGCAACAACCTCATGAGCCCCCGGCAAACTTGAGGGCACACACCGCGCTTTGACCAATACGTCATCCTTCGTCTCAGCCACTGTTAGCCAGCATAATTTCTATGTCTTTTTTCTTACACACCTCCTCCCAGCATTTGGTTGGAAAACCTGTATGACTGACTGTGTGATACGCTCTGGTGCGTTAACGGCCCGGTGTGCACACAATTTTCTTGTAGAATGTATGGTCAACAAAAGGTATGGGCACACGCGAAATTAAAGCTTGGACTACTAAATACACATTCGTATTTTTGTGTTTTGACAAGATGATCTTTTTTGTCTGCATCCATAAAACCAAGTGTGCAGGGTTACAAACAAAATAAGATTTGGAAAAGTCAGCCACTTTTGCATGGAACAGTCAAAAAAAATCAAACTGAGATAGAATGCACCCTCGTGCCATAACATTTGTTCTTCAAAATCATGTACGGTCACCAGCAAAGAGATTTATTCTATTAGAAAAAAAAGAAGAAAAAATAACCATGCTGCGGCCCGTATGACATTTCTGTAGGATTATCATCGTTCTGGTAATGCTTTATGCACCCATAATTGAACAGCCAAGCTCTGCGTTTTTAGCTAGCCTGTTCTAAATGACTGTAGTAGACATTCCTAATGTGTAGGCAGGCACACAATATTCACTATGTGTATCTTAAATCTGTACTGGGATGATTTATTCCACTATAATTCGTTAATTAGTATCGCCGTTTTATGAAATACTTGTAAAATCAGTATGTGGATACACGCCCGTGTTAGCTTTTCATAAAAAATGTAATGGCGAGGCAATGTAGATGTCAAAATAATGGAAATGAAGTCCACACTTATTTTGCAATAATACATGACGGTATGCGGTGCCGCAATAATAATAATAAAAAGTACTCGAATACGTTATGTTACAATGTTATGTTGCATTATATATCGAAACCAATGCTGAGGGGAAAATCTGTCCCTTGTGCTTCACAAAAGACGGCTCTTCGTTTGGAGGAACACAGTGGCATCCTGATGTGTCCAGTCTGTGAGTACCTCAGCATGCAGATTTTGAGTGTGTATTCTTACAAAGGAAGTGCAGAGTTACTTCCCATTTTGTTTTGGTGTCCCTGATGACTTACGCTGGCTAAATTGGCTCGCTATTACATTCTTTATAGTGAAAAAGTTGGCACGGACGTGTATTCACATACTGGTTTTACAAGTATTTCATGCAACGACAAGCAAATTAACAAAGTATAGGGGAATAAATCATCCCAGTACAATTTCAAGATACATATAGTGAATATTGTGAGCCTGCCCACAAAACTAGAATGCTACTGTCATTGAAAACAGGCTAGCTGAAAACGCAGAGCTTGGCTGTTCAATTATGGATGCAGAAAGCATTATCAGAACGATGACAATACTAAGAAGATGTCATTTGGGCCCCTGCATGGGTTTTTGTTCTCAGTGCTAAGGACAAATTTAGAAAAAGAAAAAAATGTTATGGCATAAGGCATCATTTTGTGTAATGGTTTATAATCAAAACCCACGAGCGCAGATCAGTCTCATTTTGTCTGCTCGGTGCAAAAATGGCTTGTCTTTTCAGATTCGTGGTTGTTTCTAATCCTTCAAGCACGCACTTGATTTTAAGGTTGCTGACAAGAGAAACTATAACTTTTTAAGATACAAACATACGAATGCATACTTACGTACTTTAAATGATAATAACGAATGTTAGGAGAGCTTGGGCAAGGTAGGCATTGTGTCTAGTGAAAACTTTGACCCTAGGGAACATAAACAAGTCATTCCTAAATCATTTTCATGGATTTGAAATCACAGTGTATATCAGTACTTAAGTTGATAAAATTGTGATTTCAAACCCTTGAAAAAGCTTTTCGAATGCCTTCTTTACGTTCCGGCCTAGGGTCCCAGCCCTTCACTAGACACAATGCCGTACCCCACTCAAGCTCTCGCAACGCTCTCTATTACCGATTAAAGAACACAAGTATAGCTTAGTATTTTTGTGTTTTGGCGAAACAGTCTCTCTTGTCTGCGTCCTTAAAACTAAGTACGTATTTGAAGGAGTACAAACAGCGACGGATTTGGAAAGGCCAGCCATTTCCGCACAGAACATTCATACTGAACTTGACCTGCGCTCGCGGGTTTTGATTTTACATCGTCATACAAAACGTCGCCTCATCCATTTGTTCTTCAAATTCTTTGACGGTCATTAGTACTGAGACAAAAAAAATCCATGCAGGGAATCAAAGGACATTTTCTTTAGTATTGTCATCGACTGGAAATGGTCACAGTTTCCGCACCCATAACTGATCAGCCAAGCTCTGCGTTTTCAGATAGCCTGTTCTAAATGACTGTAGTAGGCATTCCTATTTGTGGGGCAGGTTCACAGTACCTCGCCCTGCATGGGGTGTTAAATGCACACACGGCAAATGTACACACGATTTTTGTACACTACCCATTCGTGTCGAGGTGCATAATGTACACAAACCAAATAGGTACGGGTAGAAATGTACACAAATACGATCTCGGAGAAATCGCCACGTGACTTCCCCGTAGTAGCCGATTGGCAAACTGACTATGGCGTCGTTTTCAGTCGACAGGAAACACCCGAGCACTTCTCGCTGTCAAGGCTTTAGGGTACATCTTGGGATCATACCCCTTGACAACTTTTTCAATCGACTGTCGCCATTTTTTTCAGCTAAAAATGTCTGTGAACTGTAACGCACCGCATCTGCATTTAGTACTTTTTCAACCGCCATTTACCGAAAGGAGAAGGAGAAAAAAAGAATGCAATATTGTCGGGTAGGAACAACCAGCTGAGACAGAACCCAAAGCGCAAAGGCCATCAAGCCGACGTCGGCCGCCGTTGGCCCGCGCACGACTGTGCGCGGGCCAACGGCGGCAGACGTCGGCCCGATGACCTTTTGTACATTGGGAAATTGAAGGCCGGGGACGAAAATCGTTGCATGGAGTGTGAATCCGTGTTGCATGTTTAGTATGTATACATTCAACAAAAACAAGAAAACGGTCGCTCCACTCACCGCCACGTTTAGCAGGGACAATCCGTCACCTCTGTTTGGTTCCAGCAGACACTTAGCGCCCTCGATGTTTTCCCGCATGATGACGATGTGAAGCACTGTCTGACCTTCGAACTCGCCAGACCGCTGCTTCCATATCATTTTCTGCTGGAGACGGACGATCTGCTCGATCACCCTGTCGGCGTCATTGATATTATTTCTAAAATATTTAATTTCTGTTTTTTAGATCATATAAATACACATAAATATACACAAAGACCAAGTATACCAAAAGTGGAAATGGACAGAGTATGCGCTTCTGTTCATTTGTAGGATTGTATTTCACTTATATAGATGCCACGCGGCGTCGCCTTGAACTTATAGAATTATCATAGTGTTTGATCGGACTTCTTTTCGAGACAAATACAGCACTGTGTAGACTACATAAGGCGTTATTACAAAACGGTTACATCAGGTTATTATAAAAATATTTTGGTGATTTATAGTGATGAAACGGACTTTGTGTGTGACATGGTGAATTCGACTGTCAACGGCACCGCATAGTTTCTGTGACTTACGCGCGGTTTTTTTTTTATTTATTTATTTTTTACATAATTATTTATTTAATTTTCTTTTCTTTTTTTTTTTTTTCTTTTTTTCTTTTTTTTCTTCTTTTTTTGGGGGATGGTGGGGGGAGGTCGTTAGTGTTACAAACGTGTAACTGAAGACACTTACGAGATCGAGAAGGACAAACTGACGTGTACTGTTTGATGGTAGAGTGTTTGGAGCTTCTATTTATGTATATATGATAACCAAAAAATAAGTGTTACGCAGCGTCACGAAAAAAATGGACTTGTTTAGAAAACTCTGCGTGTATTTGGTCGGGCTGTTTTCGTGACACATAGACGACAATCTGTAGACTACATAGGGCGTTAGTAGTCAGAAACGATAATTATTAGAAGAACATTTGGTTAGTAAATAGTGAAAAAACGGACGTCGTGTTTTGTTAATTTGCCAACTAGCGGCACCGCATAGTTACTGTATCCCAGGGCGTTTTTTTTTTTTTTTTTTTTTTTTTTTTTTTTTTTTTTTTTTTTGCTGGGGGGTAGGGTTACAAACTTGTAACTGATGACCCTTTAAAGATCAATGAAGTACCCAACGGAGAAAGAAACACGCTTAGAAAAGATGGGTACAACACAAATCATAAATATTTCGGTTAAATACCCTTTGTCAAAATAGACAAACAAAAGGCAGAGAGATTAGCCGCTACTTATCTTCATTCGCAGAAGGAATGTGGCAACTGAAGGAGGTGACGTAAAATAAAAGAAAAGGAAGAACAAAAGTGCGGAAAAAGTAAAAATGACGTCAACGAAAAACTCATAAGAGAGAGACTCGTCCGAATTGTATAACGTCCGTAAAACTAAATACTGCTCGTCACGCTTGACTGCACAGCCGACCGCCTCCTAAGTCGGTCAGATAGAGAAAGAACATATTCTTTCATTTTAGAGGTGGCGCCGCCGCGTCTCAGCTTCTGGGAGAGGTCACGTGACATTTTCAGCCTATTTTTAGATGACATCGCTTAAAAGACAATGCCACTGACCTATGCTCGCATCGTGTTTTGCGACATTAATTAATGAAACCTAGACTCGTTAAACTTGGCAAAGTCATTGCCCGTTGGATGAGAGAGAGAGCGAGAGAGAGAGAGAGAGAGAGAGAGAGAGAGAGAGAGAGAGAGAGAGAGAGAGAGAGAGAGAGAGAGAGAGAGAGAGAGAATGAATGAAACTTTATGAATGAAACTTTATTTTCCAAGGTTAAAAGAATAGGTGCGCAGACCTGTTTTCATTCTTGTCCTTAGAGAGAGAGAGAGAGAGAGAGAGAGAGAGAGAGAGAGAGAGAGAGAGAGAGAGAGAGAGAGAGAGAGAGAGAGAGAGAGAGAGAGAGAGAGAATGAATTAGGATATATTTAGAGAATTGAGTCAATGTCTGCATGGTGACGGAGTTGCTTCTTTTACGTCACCGCCACTGACTCTCCAGAAGTCAAGGTGTTTTACTGTTATTTTTTTCTGAAAAGAATTTATTTTTACTGAAGGAGTTGAAAGGGTACAAAGCTACAAACTCATCCAATGTCTTTCTCCAAACTAGCTATATCCAAAATTTCAAGTAAATATGACAAAAATTACGGACTCTGATCTGGGTCAACCGACCTTCTATTAACAGTCTTTTATGTCTTCAATGAGACGTTCAGTTACAATATGCTCGGAGGCTCTCTTAGCCACCCCTTAAATTAAGTATTTTTCGCCAAGTCTCAAGCTTGTGAGTACAGCAAGATCTGAGATTCTACACACACAAACACACCCTCGCATCTCAGCTTCTGAAAGGTCACGATACATTTTTCTATTTTCAGATGACAGCGTTTAAAAGACAATGCCGCTGACCTCCTATGATCGCATCGTGTTCTGCGACATTGAAACCTAGACCCGTTAAACTTGGCATGGTCATTGCCCGTTTGATGAACTTTCTGGAAGTACCTACCTGAATGACCTCTGATAAAGGTCAAGGTCACAACAGGTACTTGAATGTGTAAAAGGCCTGCTTTTTCATCGTTCCAAAAGACTATTGTCCATTGAATGACCTTTTAGTATCTACCTGATTGACCTTTGATGAAGCTCAGTGTCAAACACGTGTAAAATACCTACTCGATCTTGTAAAGCTCAAGCCTCAGACTGACAAAGCAAAGGAAGTCCGGCGACATTGTTAGTCTCTTTTTGTTCTAAAAAGACAATCGCTTTTTTTGTCCATCTCAACGCTACTGGACCAGTGCCATGAGCAATCACATGATATTTTCAAAAGTGCTGGCAGTGCCATGGTTTAAAAAAAAAAACTGTCTCGCGTTTTACGGATGGATGCTGTCAGGACCGGAGCAAGCAAGAATTCCGCACAAATTCGAGATTTGCATCACTGCTTCACTGAAGAGGATCATACACACTCTCACCACTGGCGGGGATCTTGACCATCCCGAAAATGGGCACAAATGATACTCCATAGCCGACATTAGACACTGGCGATGGTTCCAAAGGAAACGCTGCACGCTGACAAATTTATTGAGGGCTGACACCGATAATGTGCATACGATGTACAAATTACGTGCAAGATATTATTACTTTTATAATTTTTCGTGGCCTTGCGCTTTGTAATAGGTCTATGACGCAGAACATAAAGCATATACACTAACCCTATTGACATGCCACTACATCGTCACTACATCGCCTTTGCGTTTAATAACTTCCTGTACCAACACTTAACCAAATACTAAATGGTCTTACGTGACCTTGATATGTGACCTTGGTCATTCATGTTTTATTGGAGAGTGTATTTGAAGCTTGCATTTTCATCAACTGGTCTTCTAAAGCGTGAACTATGACATATTTACTTTTCATAAAATATAATTTATTTTGTTTACTTACTATAGCCTCCTGTGTCCTGGACTTACATGAAACAGCCAATAACAAAACTAAATACGGTAGACTTTGAAATGGGGCTGGGTCGGAGCGCATTCCGGAGCATGCACATGACGATTTTGGCGTGCAGCGCAGAAATTCTGACAAAGAAGTAACACGATAAAAACGACGTCACGTCTAGCTACGCAAACCTTGCTAGAGAACGTCTTTTCGGCGCCAAACGTCGCGCGCGCGTGTGTGTTGTGTGTGATGGTGTGTGTGTGTGTGTGTGTGTGTGTGTGTGTGTGTGTGTGTGTGTGTGTGTGTGTGTGTGTGTGTGTGTGTGTGTGTGTGTGAGTGAGAGAGAGAGAGAGAGTGAGAGAGAGAGAGAGACAGCGACTAGAGCCCGCGTTTGAGGACGGAAAAGCTTGAAATTTTAGGATTATTGTCCGTAAAAGAACTATCTCGGGACCTTTTTTATATGTTTTGATTAAGATGCTCATTGGCAAGAAAATGGCCGTTTCACAAACACCGCTTGATCCACAAACACTCCGTAATTTTTCTTATTTTTACTAGATATTTTGTGTATAGCCAGAAAAAGGGACATATTGAATGAGTTTGTTAACCAGCATTGTACCTCTAGAACGTTTTGAGTGACAATTAAATATTTTTTGAAAAAATATATTTTCACGTTTTTGAGAGTAATTTCACGAAACTATTTGGGTTAATCATAAAACAATTGAATTTCTTTTACGAAAAAAAACAATCTTCTCATTAATAATCGCATGAGACTGTAAGTGCCCTTTTCTTTTCATTTATTACTACAATATCGACTGCAACCCCTTCCCCCCTTTCGGTAGGTTTTCTCTTAGCGTGCATGGAAATTTGGCTCTAGGTGGGGGCACGGAATATATGCCTCTGCAGACACCACAGTAAAATGTGGCTGTCATTGCAGGTAGGCGAAAGTTCCTGCCTTCCTCCAGTATTGCCGTTGGTGTGCTGAAGAGGTCGCCAAGCCCGAAACATCTGTCCACACCGGCTAAATATCTGGACCTCCCTTGGGGGACCTAGATTTAAATTTCCATGCACCAAGGGGCTGGAACAGTGGGATATGTGATACGCCCCCCTTCGTGGGGGCTTTCATATGCATTGCTTCCAGTCACTTTCTTAGCGCACCCCCTCTTTCCTATTTGTGTGTGTGTGTGTGTGTGTGTGTGTGTGTGTGTGTGTGTGTGTGTGTGTGTGTGTGTGTGTGTGAGTGTGCTTTGACCAAGTAGATCTATGATCACTGGTCGATCATGCACACTTCTCTCCCCTGACAGTGCTCTTACCTACTTTACTTTGTAATCTTCCTAAAATATTGGCACTGGCAGTCTCCCCTTTTTTTTTTCATTTATGTCGTCTGCTTTGTTGATATTTGGTGACTGGATTCATGTTGTGAAGGGCTCGCTCTCGGTGACTGTCACTTAAACAGAGAATGGGAGTCGCTCGGTCTGTCTAGAAATGATGTTAGTATTCGAACACCCCACTTCTATGCTGCTGTCACTGGAAGCCTTTGACTGCCTGTCGATTCAAAGAGGCTTGTTTGCTGTAGCAGCATATCAGATTTACAATCGTGTTGCATTCTGACTTATGTCGATGACAAGACAGCAAATGAAGCGACTGATCTGTTTATGTTTTCTCTTGATTGGACATGATAGCAAAGGAGACGACTGACCTGTTTTTTTGTTTTGGTGCAAGGCACATGCAGCCAGCGGTCTCTGGTGTAATTTGGATGGACTAGATATACTGACGAGCAAAGGAAACGCAACGTTTTCGGAACCATCGGAAACACTGTGGTGGTGTTTCCGATAGTTCCGTAAATGTCGCATTTCTTTTGCTCGTCAGTGTAGTAAGTGATTACTGAGCAAACCGATATCCAGACCAAAAAGCTGACCGCCAAGTTAATAAAGCAAGCAAAGTGTAGCTTTATTTAATTTCTTGGGGACGAGACAGTGTAGAAAAGAATGTTTTGTACGATACCCGGCATCGCCGTAGTAAAAGGCCGCAAGCTGAAGCGCATCCATTTCTTTTTCATCGACATAGGAGAGGATATGGCTCAGGCCTTTCTCCTCGATGAGTTCAAGCTGGATCATCACATCCTTCTCCATGGTTGTGCCTTTGGTGATGTTCTGCAGCAGCTCCTTTGTGAATTTCGAATACTGGTTGGTTCCGGGGTCCGGCTGTTTTAGCATATCTTTGTACTGTTTCCGACGTTTGTCTTGTTCTGCAGTCGCCGACTAGAGGAAAACAGCATATTAATCAGTTTACTGCCGAGAAAAACTGAACACCACGCAACTGCAAGAGACGTAGATCCTCATGAGCCCCCGCATTTACGGGGGCTCATGATGATCTAAACCTCTTGCTGACAACACTGTTGTTTTGGACGGATGAGGTGTTATGGTGTTGGATTAACGAAGATTTCAAACACACAACCTGTGACCGCTGGCTGTGAAAGGGTTAACTTCCTTGTGCACGTAGCCAGTTCTAGCTACCGGTACCAGAGGCGGATCAGACATCTGCCGGGGGCGGGAGGGGTGGGGGGGGGGCGGGGGGTTGGAGGGGGAGGGGCGTGTTTGGGTTTGGGACCAGTTTACCTAGCAAAGTTTCATTTTGGTCCCAGAATCATGCGTATTCTCGACTCGGCGGGCCACACGGAAGAGGGGTGTGGGGTAACGCGAATAAAAATAGGACCTTTCCACTGACCAATTAAAACAAATCAAACAACGGGGAGGGGGCGGGGAGAAAGAGGAGGGAACCTTCCCACTGGCCAAATATGAAACTTCAACTAAATCCTCCCCCCCACCCCCACCCCCCCCTCCCCATTGCATTTTTTAATTTGCAAGATCTACTGACGCTCGTTGCCTCATGCCTCTTGCAGCCGTGCGCGGGACAATATTGCAGCTGACGTCAGGACCCAAGGACCTTATGCTGAAAGAGTTACGTACCTCATTTCTTGGCGGTTGTATCGCCAAGAAAGCGGCAAAGAGATCCACTGGATTGTTTTCCGTTCCTTCCGACATGGTGTGACTTTCCTCGGTCGGGCCTGGTTGGTACCAACGGGTTACTCAATCTGCCCAAGGAAATATTGAAGATACTTTTATTTACTATACTGACTGACAATTCACTTAAGTCTGTGTCCTGGTGCTGTAGACACAAGCACGCAGGCTTGCACGCACACAAGTATGCTCGCTCGCTTGCACGCGCACACACACACACACACACACACACACACACACACACACACACACACACACACACACACACACACACACACACACACACACACACACACACACACACACACCCGTGCAACAAAAACGTAACGTATTCATACATTGAGCAACATTTTGCTTGCTGTAGTGCCGATAACAGGCAGATGTGATTACGAGACCCGAATGAAAATGTCTCGGAGTCTTAAGACTAGGACATTTATTCGGGTCAAGTAATCACATCTGTCGGTTATCGGCACTAAATCAAGCAAAATGTTGCTCAGTATAATTTATGTACCCAGTCCAAAACAAAACAAAACAAAACACTCATTTTGCGGCTGATTGCGGTGTTCAGACAAAACACTTGAATGGCAGAGGACTGCATATATCAGTCTCGACTCAGCGCGTAGATTTCGTCTGACTGTCAGCACATCCAGTGATGTGTATAACCGTGTGTGTTATTGAGTAAATTCTACTTGTTACTAGAATACTCACAAACCAGATAGGTGAGGCTAGCGCTGGTAGAACAGTACACATACCAAGAGGAATTACTCAGCGCTGGACATGCACACAGTTAGAGCCCCTGCGCCCTCTTAATCGCCCCCTCACAGAAAAAATACGCAGGTAAAGAACAAGACTATCATATACACTGATCCCTTAAAAGACGCATCAGGTCAAGCCTTTAATCCCTTTTAGTAATTCCCCTTGGTATGTGTACTTGTTACTAGATCCCGCGTAACTGCGGATAATTCCAGCAGGTTTGTTTATTTAGTTTTTTTTCTCAGGTTTACGATATCGTCAGCTGACATCTGGTCTGAATTTTCCCTAGTCAGTCCAGCGACTCGCACGTTTCCTGGCGTCTGTTTTTCGTTTGTGTTTGTGTATATGGTGTGAATTTCGAGCGTTCGTACACACTAAGAAGTATTTCATTTTACTACATAATTATAAGAAGCTTGTTAATGTTGCCGTACGTAAATATTTCGCGTTTCCGTTTTGAAAAATGCACGTATCATCAAAATCCAATCTTGGTGCGCAAGGGATTTTGGAACGGGAAGTATATCATACAAATACATATATTAATTTGCTTGTTATACAATATATCAATACATGTGTCAAAGAAGGATAAACTGTATGGAGTGGGTACCTACCTGCCTGTCTGCCTACCTACCTATTATATACAATCACGGATTGGGCCCGAGTCGGCATTGGTAGCGAGTAAACAAAAGGTCCTCGGACAGCTGTCAGCCGAAGTTGGCCCAAGCACGGTTGTGCGCGGGTCAACTGCAGCTGACGTCAGTCCGAGCAACTTCCGCTGAATGGATGTGTATACCTGTTTATAATCAAAGTTGCGCTGCCCAAGTTTCCAAATTTAACTTTCTTGTAGCGCGTGCCATGCGTGTAGACGATGGAGTGAATAATACCACTAAGCACATAATCCTAATGACCCTTTTGGGCTGAGAAACACAGATAAACATTGTGTCAGCAAGAAGCATTGATCTTCATGAGTCCAACAATCTGCAGGAGCTCATGAATATTTATGCGTCTTGTTGCGTATTTCCAGAGGCCAGCAATGGCCGGACCGAAAACACGTTGACTAAGAAACTTTTAAAATCATTTTTGTGTGTTGACTAAGACTTGAAACGTTTCAAATCACATGAATAAACTGCTATTCTAACATGGGGCATGAAACGAGCTTACGAATCTACTGAAATAGCAGTTGAATAATCAAAGAATCTTAGGTTAGAGCTTTTATTTTAGTCATACGCATAGACAGGCATATAGACAAGCAAAGTATGTAACAGTGGCGTAGGAGTTTGAAAAAGGGGGGGGGGGGGGTGGACTTCGGGGTGCAATGGTTAATTTGACCTCCTAAAGGCTTGCAAGGATCCGTGAAGCAAAATCGCTGCTACCAATAACGTCAGTAATTGTTTTTCATTCCTCCGAACAGATTCAGACCCTACCTCAATAGTCACACACGGCCGAATGGCCTAGAGTCTAGGCAGTACCGCCAGCTATACTGCACATTTGTCCCAGACTTGTGAAATTTGGCTGTTATGTACAGTTTTCACGCAATTACGATTGGTAACATTCAGTTTTCTGCGACCGTTAAAATAAGGGGAGATAACTCTTACAGACACTTTTCAGTTATATCAGGTTTGCAGCCAATCCGTATTATGAGAGCGGAGGATGATAATGAGGTCACTGTTAGTGCCGGTACTCTCACAGGCACATAGCAGTAGCACGGATCTGTCAACACTGGCACTACTTTCAGTTTTATTCCAACACCCTACAGCAGGAGATGGATCGACCATGGTATTTCAGGGTAGTGCCAGATTAGCTTGGTGACATCAAACACAAAGCTAATCTGACACTACCCTTGAATTATCATGGTCAACCCATCTACTACAACTGTTACTCAGTCGTTCAGTAGATGACACCTCCAAAATTCAAGTTGGGAAATGCAGCCGTGGTATTAAACGGGTTAAATAAAACTGTTGTGTGGTAAACAAGATGATCTTACTCTTGCATAGTTTCTCAGGACGAAAATGTTTAATCTGGAAAAGTCTGCTTTGAACATGAACGGACTACAACAGAATAAAGAAATTCAATACACCTATGCACATCAGTCTGCTTGGCACACCAAAACCTCCTCCGACAGCAACTGCGACCAACTTTGTGATTAAGAAATCAAAGATTAGCTTAATTGTCTGACAGAAAGCGGTAGAAATTCGATGGTGTGATATTAAAAAAAAAAATTAAAAAAAACATCGCCGCGTGTGTGTGTAACGACATGGTAACAATCACCAGCTTCCATTTACTCTTTTCTTTTCTTCACAGGTGGCATGACTGAGTACAGCACAGGTGACACTAGTGCCATGTGTTCTGTTATGAGTAATTTGAGCTTCTCTGCCTCTGTTTGCAAGCCGTATGTCCTGCTCTTTAGAATGTTTATTGTTGCATTCGTCTCTTCGCCTCCCTGCTCACCATGGAATGCCATTCCAAAGCCCCATTGTGCGATAAAGTCAGCACAGTGGCACTCAAGTATGTGTTGTTTTGGGATAATCTTTAACGCCCTGTCCTCATGGAGATTTATCCCATAACAAGTCTGTATCATTAGTGTTCATATTTACTGAATGATATGGCCTTTTTTTTGTCATACCTTTTTCTTGACCTCAGTCTTTCCACATATTCGACACAGAGAATTGAGTCTATATTCATGGACACTGACAGTATGTGAGGTGTCCTCCATTTTCACAATCTACACCATTTAAATTAATGCAAACTCTCACATAAACATAAGTTACAACTGATAATAGGTCCTATAGCTAGAAAGACACTAAACAAAAAGTCACGTTCATTTAGCAATCACTCCTCCGTCACTGACTGCCTGAATGTTTTTATCCCCCTAAAATCCTTACAACAAGAATATCTAGTTGTGGATGAAACTAATGCTAATAGCAAGGAATGCGGCATCTTGGATACCACTTCACTTCTGGCTATCCATAAGGCGTCTGTCAGCGTTCTCATTACAATTCCTTCTCTGCTCCCACGGGCCTCTCGGCCTCTTACAAACCAGACCGTTTAGTGTCAGTGGGCCGTATGTCTGCAGTCTTTTTAACCTAACTATGTACAAAAAATGTAATGTCTAAGTGCTTTGCTATAGAAGAACATTATGAAGACTTAATGAAGTACATGAAAGAAATGATAACATTGATCCGTGCTACTGCTTCGTGCTACTGCTTCTATTCGTGACTGTGTCAGTGAGAGTACAGTCGGGGTTTTTTTCTCCGGGTACTCCGGTTCTTACACCCCCCACCCACCCACCCACCACACTTTGGTACCGGTTTCAGGCCACTTTCCAAATTTCAAATATAAGCGATCAAATTGAATCTCTCTAACTTCAGTTCGGAAATGGCCCTTCGTCTGTCTTGTACTGTGTTTGTCTTAAATGGCGTAAATCCGTGTCTGTTACGTGAGTGTGCGTGTTGGGTTTCAGTTCGCGGCGCTTTGAGTCGATTTGCCCCAAAATGGAGAAAAAACGCCTATATAATAACGGTATTATTAGTATTATTATTATTAGTACTGGCACTAACAGTGACCTCATTATCACCCTCCGCTCTCCGGCCCCTTTCACGGTATCCGAGTCTAATCTGGTAAGTCATACTTACTCTAGGCATGTTACTTCTAGCACATGCAAGTCCATTTTGATGTAGTTTGTATCGTATTTGTGTTATTGATGTTGCAACTTCATCTATTTTGTGGAAAAAAAAACCCACTACACAGACAGTGAAATCTGTTTTTTTCTCTTTATTTCCACCTTATCCTGCTGGCTACTGGTTTGTCACAACCGTACAGTGTGTTTGGTGTCAGTGTGTTGGGCAGAATGTCCGCTTTTAAACAAACAAAGCTTTGCGTCACACACTTGAACGGCAAATAAGAAAGTTATGAAAAGTTATGTTATGTACTGCGCCGCTAGCAGGAAGCCCGCTTATCAGCTAGCCTGACAGCTGAGAGACTCGCTGAGGCAGCGCGCGAGCACGACTTGTGACCCAGATTCTCGGCTCGCCTGGAACAAAGTAAGTGGCCACTTCTAGCGCTGGGCCAAACAGCCGTGGCAGACGAGGCGGTTCATTTTCCAGCAAACAGTTTACCGAAGACGGACGTGTCATGAGAGCCACTGTCAGCATCCAGTTGAACTACCTTCGACAGACAACAACCTCGCATCCTCACGTTTATACGCCTGAGAGAGACAGAGCTTGCCGGCTACAGGAATGGGTCGAAAGCCTCATACCGAAGCGGTACGACATATGACGTAGGAGACAACAGCTGCCAGCCCTAACTCCGCCAGAAAAGACCAAGCAACCAAGACCCAAGACTATTAAATCAACGGAGATCTACAAGCAAGAAGGAACTCATCGATTGTTTCCCACACCTGAAACAGGGTGGTTGAGACTCATTTCCCACACCTGATAAAGGGTGGAAGGAACTCATTCCCCACACCTGATAAAGAGTGGCTGGAACTCAATCGCCATGCCTGATCAGTAAAGGGTGGTTGGAAATTCAGCGGAAAAAAACAAAGCACCACACGACTGACAAGCTAGAACCCCGGTAACTACATTGCGATCCTATATTCTGCTGTTATAGCAAGACACGTGTGAACCAACTATTCAACCGAGGCCAGCGATCGGCCCAACAGTCCTCCACGCCGGGCATAAAAGCTCTCAACTGATTGGTATCTATTCAACAACAAACAAACAAACAAAAAATTGTCGGCTAGACTGACACAATAAAGAATTGAATTTGAATCGCTACACGCTATGACGTCATACTGTTTGCTAAAGGACTTACCTCCCGTCAACGAGGAAGGCAAATCGTGTGTACAACACTCAGTCTAAGAATAGAGGCACAGCAGTTCAGTGGAAACGGACACTAGCGGTTCACATCGGCCACAAGACAACGCACCAATTTTAATCCACAACACCGGCCAGGCAACACTGGTTACAAGAAATTGGTTTGAAAGCGCACAAAATTGAAAGGAGGATTAAAACACTCGCAACAAGCGAGGCCAACTATTGTGTGAAGCACTCGAATAAATGAAGGCCCATATAGTACACAAGCTAGGAAGGTCTACCGTGCACCCCCCCCCCCCCCCCCAGTACTCAATAAGATGGGTTTCAAAGTGTTCCTTAGTATGTCCTGAGATGTTTAAGCCATGTTCCCCGAAAATCCTTAGGAACACGCCAGAGATATAGCCGATGGCGCAAGGGTACCCCCATTCACGCTCTTTGCATCTGCTAAAATGAGGTTGAGAAACATTTTCCTCTAAATAAATCAGAATTCATTTTAGAAGCCCAAATCAGGCAATATTCTGTTAAGGCACACGTTCTGCAGCCTCTGCAAAAAAAACAAAATGAAAAAATATTGAATCTGGCTCACAGTGAAGGTATTTGTGCACCCAGCAAATGACCATTTCCGCAAAATCGCAAAAAAAGACAAAATAATGTGTCAGATGCCTTCAGACATTTTCTATAGCGCTGGCAGTCCATTTTCTAGGCTTACATCATTAAAACAGGATGTCACAATGTTTTTAAACTTGACTAGGTGATGCTGTGATCACTGTGAGTGCCACAGTGGTTGATTTTGTATCCCTACCCCCGAAGTTGTAAAAATACACAAAATTAATTAGAAAAAATTACTAAAGTTATTCCATTTCATTTTGACCTCTCTTTACCTATTAAGTTTCAATAATGTGAGCATAAAGTGCAAGAAAATAAGGAAAGTCGGTATCCTTTACGGTACATTCGTTGTTAATGATAGCTTTTTCCCATTTAAAATTGCTGAATTGGGAAACGTACGTTGTTTCCGGTGCCCTCAGAAATTTTGTATACAACCGATAGGTCTTTGTTAGGTTTTATTGGTTAGAATAGAGTCAATTACTCCCAACCTGATTTTGTGATGCTATGGTGCATTTAGGGGGCACAGTGGCTGAATCTGCTGCCCAACCCCCATTTTACCAGTACGCAAAGTAACGCAAAATAATCATAAAAATTGCTTACGTCATACTCCTCTGTTTAAATATTTTTGTGGCCAGTTTTTTTTTAAAAGTATGCATATTGAGCATAAAAAGTTGTGATCATTTCATTAATTTCAGTGTAGTTAGTTAGTTTAATTTCAATGTAACCCATCAATTTAATTGTAACTATTTTTAACAGGCTGGTCTTTTAGGTGATATTTTACCTAGTGTAAGGCGGATCTAGTAAGGTCTCCCCTTTTCCTTTCATTTATTTTCATCTAGAAATGTGTAAATATGAATATGCGTAATAAAGTTTCATGGTTCCTAATAGCCAAAACAATGTTATCAAATACTTAGTTTCCACATGTCGACCATGAGATCTCCACTTCCACCTTCTGCAACGTTCAAGTTTTTGATGGCCGTCTTTAAATCTTATATTGTTCTGACTGCCAATAAGTGAGCTGTCAAGAGCTAGGTAGCATGTTTTCAGAGTTTGGTGTACAGGGGCGTGTCTTCTGGTCAGAACTGCCAGCTGACCGCTTCTCTGTATGGACATGTTTGCAGAATGTGCTAAGGAGACTGATTTTCTACGCCAAATTTGCATAGGGCTGTTTCCGCATGACCCAGTCTCACGATGTGAGTCCAGCAGGGTCCTTACGGTCTGTGAACATTTGTGAAAGTTGTTAAAAAATGACAAGGCTTTTTCAGGGCCCTGGAAAGTCTGTCAATTTCAGTCCTTTTCCTTAAAGTCTGTGAAAGTTTGTAAAAAAAATGACAACGTGCTGGCAAACTTTTGTCTACCTCTTTTTTTTTCCTCCCCCAATTTGTGACTATTCCATTGCGAACGATCATGCAGACGCTTGTTGCAAGTGATCTATATTTAGCTCTGATCATAAAGTGACTGCATGGCCTTTCTGCTGAACATTCTGATTGGTTGTTTACGCTTCTACCGAAGTCCGCCATTCCCTAAGCAGTAAGCGTTCTTTTATTTTGGTATCTCTTCATGCATTAGGCACGGAAGCTTCAAATAATTGCTGATACAGAGTGATCTGATTAAAGTGTGTAAACCTTCAGGCTTCAGTTTGGGTTTGTGAAATGTTCCTGCTTTTCTGTATGGACCCAGTCCAGAGTAATCAGTGCGTAGATGAAAGATGGTGGCCTGGCTCTCACTGTTCAGCTTGTTGATGTCATCTGCCCACGGGCTGCAGCCGCCATTCTGCTGTTGCCAATCACTTTGTTGTTGTAGTGTCTCCATTCCCAGCTAGTCCAGAATGCACTGGAATCCACTGCAGCACTATTTTGTGGACAGGGCATCCAGTCTATCTTGAAGCTTCCTGGTGAGATCAGTGCATCAAGCTGCTGCCTTTCCCTAGCTAGTGCTCTGCTGCTGTGTTGAACACCTGCAGATCTGTACGATAGTTGGAGCTGCTGCCGCCAGGTGGTAAGGAGAGGGAGATAGTAGTGCGGTCTGCACAACAGATGTACACGCCACTTCCTTCATTCCACACGGTATTGTGTGGTATCACAGCTGCTGTGAGGGTAGCGCTTGTGCACAACCTCCAGCAAGATGGCTTTGTGCAGTGCCGCGACTTTTGGCAAAGAGTCCTGGAACATTGTTTATGTTGTCTTGAAGGCTCTTTCGAGATGTCCAGGTATCTGAAGGGAGCTGTTCACACATCTTTGGGCTTGGTTCCAGGACGTCAGTGTTAGCCCTTTGCAGGACCTTCAGTTGGCGGTTCAGACTTGGGCATTTATGACGGTTCTTGGTCTGCTCCTGTAGTCTCCCATGCTGTCGGTGTTTAGTTAGTCTTCATCATGTGTGCTGTTCTGCATTCCAGTGGCCCCATTGTCCTCCATTTCCTACATTGGGGTGCTCCAGATGTCTCTAAAAATGTCACTGCATCATGAGAATGACCCATGTTCTGCATCTTGTCAAGCCTGGCTTTTTGGGTTTTGCAGGCAGTGTTTCATGCTGTTTATGTATCTTGGTACCGCACAACTGGTCTGACCGACCAGGTGTTTGCTTAGTGCCAGGATGCTGTAATTTGCGCCAATGTGGTCCCCACCGTTTCTTCATGAGAGACTTTTTTTTTTTTTTTTTTTTTTTTTTGCAGCTCTAGCTTCCATGGCTTCAATGTGAGGCCTCCACGTGAATCCAGTAATTTATTTGTTGCCAGTAAAGTTGGCCTGTCTGTCTTTGGTACTGGAAGGTCTCCAGTTTGAGGTGACCTCTTCCGTCTGATTGAAAGGGATGGTCTAGCTCAGTTTGAGTGGCCTCTTTCAGTCCAGCTGCTCACTCTATTGGCAGCATCCTGGATTCTGGAGGATGCTATTTCTTTATGTTCTGCTGCGCTCCACACTGCAAAGTCATCCGCATGGAGGATGTCCAAGACGAACCTTGGTACTGTTGTACTGATGTCATTAATGTAGACCAAAAACAGCATCAGACACAACATCTCCCTGAGGTACACCTTCCCCGAGTTTGACAAGAGTGCTGAATGTACAGACGGTAGAAGCTTCAGCGGCAGCCCCTGTTAAGCATGCCTTAAATAAAAAGAATTACAATTAAATTGATGGGTTACATTGAAATTAATGAAATGATCACAAATGTTTATGCCCAATATGCATATTTTGTTAAGAAAGCTGGCAACAAAAATATTTAATCAGAGGAGCAATTGTTATCATTTTTCGTTCCTTTGTGAACAGGTAAAATGGGGGTAGGGCAGCAGATTCAGCCACTGTGGCCCCTAAATGCATCACAGCATCATAAAATCAGGTTGGGAGTAACTGTGGTACTCTATCCTAACCAATAAAACCTAAAAAAAAAACTATCAGTTGTATACAAAATTTCTGAGGGCATCAGAAATAACGTACGATTCCCAATTCCGCAATTTTAAATGGATTGATTGATTGATTGTACATTGCTTAACGTCCCGACAGCAACAAGGCTTTCTCAGGACGTGCCTGCACTGCTTGTGAAAAAAAACTAAACAGAAAATTGAATGTATGTCGCCAGCCGGTCAAATACATTAAATAAACCTACAACATGGGGCATAAATAAAGCTAAGACCATTTAGCAACACACATCCAATATCAAGAGCTACAGGCAGTGCAGACAGTAGGGAGAGTTTTAAAAAGGCAAATACAGGTGAATGGACAAAGGGTAGACAGAAACACATGCCCCAGAATAGAGAGAAAAAACCCACCCTGTGGGGCTGACCAGGGTGACCCTGGGAACTAAAAAATACCTAACCCCACCCAAGTCCCCCAGGGCAGACCCGGGTGGGGGGCAATTTTAAATGGAAAAAAAAGCTATCATTCATCACGAACATACCGTAAAGGATGCCGACTTTCCTTATTTTCTTGCACTTTATGCTCACAGTATTGAAACTTAATAGGTAAAGAGAGGTCAAAATAAAATGGAATAACTTAAGCAATTTTTTCTAATTAATTTTGTGTATTTTTACAACTTGGGGGTAGGGATACAAAATCAACGACTGTGGCACTCACAGTGATCACAGCATCACCTAGTCAAGTTTATAATAATTGTGACATCCTGTTTTAATGATGTAAACCTGAAAATGGACTGTCAGTGCTATAGAAAATGTCTGAAGGCATCTGACACATTATTTTTGTCTTTTTTTGCGATTTCACGGAAATGGTCGTTTACTGGGTGCACAAATACCTTCAATGTGAGCCAGAGATTCAATATTTTTCATTCTGTTTTATGCAGAGGATGCAGAAGGTGTGCCTTGACATAATATTGCTTGATTTTGGGCTTCTGGAATGAATTCTGATTTATTTAGAGGAAAATGTTTCTCAACCTCATTTTAGCACCTGCGAAGAGCATGAATGGGGGTACCCTTGCGCCATCGGCCATATCTCTGGTGTGTTCCTAAGGATTTTCGGGAAACATGGCTTAAACATCTCAGGACATACTAAGGAACACTTTGAAACCCATCTTATTGAGTACTGGGGGGGGGGGGGGTGGGGGGGGGGGGGGTGCACGGTGGATCTTGCTAGCCTATGGACTAATAGTTTACACCGAAAAAAATAGTAAGTTGAATTTGCAGGATAATGCACTTTTCATGGCGGTACTGCTTACACTAATACGTAAATTTACTGACCTGCAAGTGTCAACTTCAGTCGTGGTGCGGCGGAGATGGCAGATCATGGAGGACAATCCTCAAGCTGGCTCCGTTTAGTAATACCACGTGTTGTTGCTTTTAGTGTCCGTCACAATATAATCATGTTGTCCGCAAAAGGTGTGTATTTCGGACTTAACGTGATGTCGTTTACCACCGCGACGGTGACAGAAGGTTAAGACACCCAAATAGAATCACCATACAACGAAGAAAGGAAAGACTCTCCTCTGAAATGACGCTGCGTGGAAAATGATCCCCGGTCTAAATCTGGGCTAAGACTTCCGGCCTCCTTAGCGACAGACGATACAATCACGGATTGGGCCCGACTGAGTCGGCCTTGGTACCAAGTAAACAAAAGGTCCTCGGACAGCTGTCAGCCGAAGTTGGCCCAAACACGATTGTGCGCGGCCTCAACTGCAGCTGACGTCGGCCCGAGCAACTTCCTCTGACTGGGTGTGTACTATCAGTATCTGTTTAGAATCAAAGCTGCGCTGCCTAAGTTTCCAAATTTACCTTTCTTGTATAGCGTACCGTGTGTATAGGCGGTCAGTACAGTGAATGATACCACTAAGCACATGATCCCGATGACCCTTTTGGGCTGGGAAACACAGATAAACATTGTGTCATCAAGAAGCATTGGTCTTCAATCCACGAACAATCTGCAGGACTGAGCTCATGAATATTTATGCGCCGTCAGTGTTGCGTATTTCCAGAGGCCAGAAATGGACCCCCACACGCTGACTAAGAAACTTTTAAAATCATTTTTGTGTTGACTAAGACTTGGAACGTTTATACGGAGATCACATAGATAAGCTGCTATTCTAACATGGGGCAGGAAAGGAGCTTACTAATCTGCTGAAACAGCAGTTGAATAATCAAAGATAACAATCTTAGCTCAGAGCTTTTCTTTCAGTCATACACATAGACAAGCACAGACAAGCAAAATATGATACAGTGGAATAAGAATTTAAAAGGGTGGGGGGTGCTTCGGGGTGCAAATGGTAAAGGCCAAGACTGACGCGCCTCACAGTTAGCTACATGAAAGGCCGCCATTAGTCGCTACAATATAAGTTATTGGTAGCAGGGGTTGCTATATGGACCCTTGTAGGCTTGAGGAAGGTCAAAGGAACCATTGTACCCCGAAGGCAAGACTTGGCTAGCCATGAAATGTGGGCAACTCGGCTAGCTCCCTGCTGTTACGCTTAGCCGATACTGTTTCGCTGTGAATCACATACAACATGCGGTAAGTTCATGTTAAGCTCGGCCGGTCGGCAAAGAACGGTCGACGATTGCTTCCTGGTCATACAGTTGTTACAATACAACCTTCTTCTTTTTTTTTTTTTTTTTTTTTTTTTTTTTTTTTTTTTTTTTGTGGAAATAATACCGTAAGGAAAGCGATCTCGCAACATCACGAAACCAGAGTATGGCGACGAAACCAGCTTCGGAAAATGGTCTGCCATGTTTCAATATCCAAAATAATTATTTAACTTTGTTAGGCCAACAGTAAACTCTGCTGATATAGTGTTAGTGGATGATTGTAGACATATCTATAGTGTTCTTTTTAATGAATATTAATGAGTTTTGGTTACGTTTTCTTTTCTGACTGGTTGTGTAATTTGCCGGATTGTTGTGAAAATCTGTAATAGTATAAAAGAGCGTGTTAGGAAATATGTGTATGCATTTTATGGGAGACACAGTGTATCAAAATTGTAGATGCATTGTACGAGACATTGTACCAATGTGTGGGCGCATTGTGCTGAGAGTGCATGGTGAGAATAAAGTATTGTTGGAGCAGTTGGAACTGTTACTCCAGTGTGGTCTACAACCTTGTGCCACCTGTGACGAGTTGCAACTGAGTGAAGTTTATGTACAAGAACCCTACGTGCGTGTGTCTGGTGTGATTGCATCATACTACGACTACCGCATAAGGGGATTTCTCGGAAATAATTCAAGTTGTTTATGTAACGTTTTCCTGCTCGCACTGCCTATCACCCAGAGTGACGCGCGGTCTTGCCCACAGGTCATGTTACATATTCAAATGAGGTAGGTGAGGCAGTGCAAGGACCGGTGTTTTTAAAAATAACTTTTTTTCCTTGTTTGAAAATTTGTAGTAGGGCTGAATGTTGGAATTTGCTGGAAATTTCTGGTTAGATAAGAGGAGACATGTTTGGTTCTTTAGTGATTCATACCATCCTGAGCTTATCCAGTCGACAATTGTGGGCTATGTTGAGTTGCCCTTGCCTTGGTGATTTGAGGGGCACGCTGATTTCAGCTGTACTTACTTACTTACTTACGCCTGTCACCCCTACCCGGGTATAGGCCGTCGACGAGAGACCTCCAGCAACTCCTGTCCTGTGCTTCTCCTTCGATTCTACTCCAGGTGGTTCCCAGTCTCTTGATGTCTGCTTGGAGGTCTCGACGCCAGGAGTTTCTCGGCCTACCTCTTTTCCTCTTTCCCTGGGGGTTCCATGACAATGCCTGCCTAGTGATACTGGATGATTTCAGCTGTGCTCAGTAATAACTCAGACTCTGAAATGCCTAATCATTTTGATTCGATGGAATGTGCGCTCGCGCTGTTCTCTTTCCCCAGCAGCCCGACCGATCGGCTTTTTTAACTTGCTGTCAACAAGTGATGAGAGTCAGGCATTGCATTGGGTAGGCCCGATTACGATGCCGAATGAGGGTCATAGACGTAAATAAAGTGATGTAAGGTATATGTATACTCATGAAACCTAGCAGCCCCATTTGGCCGACATATTTCATGTCTTACACTGAGACAATGGCAGGTGTTTACTGAATAATCTCGCGCAGCATCCACAATGTGAGGACCAGTATGTCTTCATGAGGCAGGCAAGAGGCATGATTCTCGTTAGCTCTTGCATGAGCGGGCGGCATGAGGATCTATGACTGCCCCAGACGAAAATAGTTGTTAATTAGTAAAGAAGTACCCAACCGAGAAAGAAACACTCTTAGAAAAGACGGGTACAACACAGTTTATTAATATTTCGGGTAAATACACTTTGTCAAAATAGACAAACAAACAAACAGAGAGATTAGCCGCTACTTATCTTCATTGGCAGAAGGAATGTGGCAACTGAAGGAGGTGACGTAAAATAAAAGAAAAGAAAGAACAAAAGTGCGGAAAAAGTAAAAATGACGTCAACGAAAAATCGTAAGAGAGAGACTCGGAAAGAACCTGAACACGAGAGACAAGAGTGTGTGCAAGCACGTGCAGGAGCGAGCGAAAGAAAAGGCGTGTAGATGAGGCCAGAGAAAGAGAGAGAGAGAGCGAGACGGAGAGAGAGAAAGAGAGAGAGAGAACGAACGGGGAGTACCCTTGGGCACGAAGTAGGCTGAGTGTCTAATACACAAAGCCTGCTAAACACCAACCCGAAGGCAAACTGTATATCACCTTCAAGTTGAGGACTACCTCGGGGAAAAACGGGAGGACCCCGGGGAAAAAACCCCAGCATTTAGCACGGTACACAACAAGTAATAAGTCATGAAAACAAAGCAAATAATCAAATTCAGTAAGAGAATATTGGTATAAGTGGAGAGTAGGTAGTTGTGAAACCGTCTTCAAGGGTAACTCAAAAAATAAAGGGGGGGGGGGGAGAGAGAGAGAGAGAGGGGCGGGGGGGGGGGGGGAGGAAGGAGGAAGGGGAAGAAGGGAAAAGCGTAAAGAGAGAAAGAGGGCTAGAGAGAAGTGGTAAAGGGGGTAGGGGGGGGGGAGAAGGAGGGAGAGAGGTAGAAGGAGAGAGAAAAGAAAAAAAAGGGGTGGGGTGGGGGCGGAAGACAACCAGCCAGAGCCACCAACCCCACCCAACAGGCACCCACCAGCCCACAGAAAAACACACAGGCACGCAACAAAACGACCACATACATCCACAAGGGATGCACACGATCGCCTCGCCCCAAAACCGCGTATCAAACCGTGAGCCGGAGACCCGGCGCCCGACAGGGAAGGGAAGGGATCCAACTAAACGTTCGGCCAGCACTGAGAAAGTCCCCAAGGGAAATGTACATATCAACCAGCGCCAACCTCACCTAACTGGTTAGTGAGTAGTAAAACAGTGAGGTAAAGTAGCAGACACAAGCAAGGTAAAAAAAGTTAATCATTCATATTCATCCCGAGTGGCGCCACAGTGCCCAGTTTATTAATCAGAAATTTGTCACGGTCTTTCCTGGCCCAGACATTACTGGCTTGCATAAGCCAGAGGCCTTTAACCCGAATGTCCGAGACGGAGTGGTCGGCCTGATTGAAATGTCGTCCGACCGGTCTGTTGTATTGATACTTGACAGACTGAAGATGTTCTTTGAAACGGTCGTTTATGGTTCTTTCCGTCTCTCCAACATATAGTTGGCCGCATAACACACAGGAGATGACATAAATCACGTTGGTGGTTTGACACGTGAAGTATCTGTCTATGTTGAATTTGTAACGTGGACCATTCACCACGGTGGAAGGGCAAATAAAAGGACACGTCTTGCAATTAGGAACATTGCACTGAGTGGAGCCGGAGGATCTGGTGGTATGACGAGGCTTGAGAGTAGAGCGAACAAGCATGTCCCGCAAATTAATGTGGTGTTTAGACGAGGGAGGAGTGATAAACATATTTTAAACGGAGGGAAAGAGGACGGAATGCGTGGGTGGGGGGCGGTGTCCGGTAGCGGAAGTACTGAGTAGGTGGGGGAATTTCCCGACTGTGGAATGCTATGATGAGAGATGGAGATTGAGAGAGAGAGAGGGAGGGTGGGAAAGCCTGTAGGGGGTGAGTGCGTAGGCGAGTATGAGAGGCGTGAAAGCGGTGTGAATGCGTGGGCGGTTACAGGAGTGATAAGGGAGGGTACCGACCGAATACGCCAGTCAGCAGCAGCAGTCAGGCGACAGCTAGAAATTGAAATGGCTCCCAAATCAGCGAGAAAGAAGGCTTTACTAGAAAATAGTGAGATGGACCATATTTTCCGTGACTGGGGCCTCGACGAAGAGGTGCAGAGTGCCATGATCAGGGAAAAATTCATCTCTAGGCAAGCACTACTGCTAATGTCTGACGAAGACATTGACGCTCTGGCGCTGAAACGGGGGGACAGAGAAGTGCTCCGTGCAGCGGTGGCCAAATTCCAGGTGGACAACGGCGGTGGCCCACTGTGCAGCGGACTGGGAGGAGTAGCGGACAACAGCGGCAGTAGGGCGCCACAGACCTTGCAGGACGCCCTATACAGTACACACAACAGCGGGGCCGGACTGGATGAACTGTTGCGCGACGGCCTGTGCGTCAGTGGCAACAGTAGCGGGGGTATTGCGGCAGCAAAAGGTGGGCCCCACTTACGTATAGTAGACTTTCTGTCTTCAGCAGCAGTGGCAGAGGAAGAAGTGGCACTTGGGGGTGGTGTCACTATAAAGGTGAACAGCAAACCGAAGTTGGACAAGGTTTCCCCCGCACACTGGATAGTGGCAAATAGCCGTATTATGGCGGCCCTTATGGACAAACCCACACCGGGTTTCACGCCGTACGCCTACCTGAAGTACTCGGCGATGGTGGGGGAGCTGGCGGCCAGATACACCTGGCAAAGTGTCCTGCTGTTCGACGATGAGTATCGTCAGCGGCAAGCGGCCGAAGCATTCCAGTGGGGCACGGACGCCCCACACCTGTCCAGGTGGTGCTGCCGCGCGACCGTACTGCGCAATCTGCGATGCCCGCTGGCTCACCTGCTCGCAGAACAGGAGGAGGGACGGCCGGACCGCGCCCACAACGCCCCATCGGCCCCTCTGGGAGGGAAGTGTGCCTGCAGTACAACAGAGGGTACTGCACCTACGGCGCACGCTGCCAGCTGGAACATGTGTGTGCCACCTGCGGGAGAGATCATCCGGCGCGGGAACATCGTGACACACCTGCAGCAGCGGCAGGGGGCAAACACGGGACAGCCTAGGACACAGCGCAGCAGGTTGCACAAGGCGAGGTAGGCCCCACCCATTCTAGCACTTTTTATCATAGCCCTTATCCTGCACTAAGTCCATACAACTGTCAATTGTTAGGTTCTGGAGCGTCCATTAGTTCAAAGCTTTTAGTGTGGCAAGACGAATTAGCTTCTGATAAAGACAAAAAGTTTCTCCTTGAAGGGATCGAACATGGGTTTTATATCACTGACAAACATCAGACTGTTAGATCTGTAGAGCAGAAAAATCACACCTCTGCCTTAAAAAACAGAGTAGCGGTAGAAAAGGAGCTCATCGATCAGATAAACAAAGGTCATTATATCGTAGCATCTCAAAAACCAACGGTAATTAGCGCTTTGGCTGCGATCCCAAAAGACGACAATAGCATACGCCTGATACACGACGGCAGCAAGCCTGTAGGACATGCAATGAACGATTACTCAGTACCTGAGACAGTAAAATTCCAGACTCTAGCGGACGCGTGCGCACTAGCCAAGTCCGGCTACTGGTGCGCGAAAATTGACCCATAAGGCGGCATACCGATCTGTGTGTATCCATCCAGATAATTACCAAGTCACAGGCCTAAAATGGATTTTTACGGGCGAGCAGAAGCCCACATACCTGTTCGATAGTAGGCTCCCTTTTGGTAGTAATGTGGGCCCTTCGCACTTTCACAGACTCTCCGCGCAGGCAGTTCGCAGATGTATGTTACGGCGCGGCATGACAGGGATAGTAGCGTATATTGACGATTTCTTCATAGCAGCTAAGTCCAAAGAGGAATGCACTCAAATGATGATGACGCTCATTGCCCTTTTACGTACATTAGGGTTCAATATTAGCTGGCCTAAGGTGGTGGGGCCTACACAAACCATTACTTTTCTCGGGATCCAAATCTGCACCAGCACAAGCACCTTGTCATTGGGCGACGACAAGTTACAGCAACTTCACAAACGCTTGCAGCAGTTTCAAGGCAAAACACGCGCGACAAAGCAAAGCTTGCAGTCACTAGCAGGGTCCCTTAACTGGGCGTGTCAAGCCGTCAAGGGAGGTAAATATTTTCTCAGGCGGATTCTTGATACGATTAAACCCCTTCAGCAGCAAAGGCACAAAGCGAGACTCGCACGAGTTTCACGCAGACTTACAGTGGTGGCTATCTTACATGCATGTTTTTAATGGCACTGTGTATTATGACTCACAAAGCAAGGAACATGTCCATGTTGATGCATGCAACCTGGCGGCAGGCGCGTTCTGGAAAGGAGATTGGAATTATACACTGTTCCCTTCAGACATGCCGGCAGCCAAGAACTTGCATATTAATTATAAATAGGTGTGCGCGGTGGTGCAGGCAGTCAACCGGTGGGCCCCCTCATGGCGAGGGAAACAGGTGGTCATTCATACGGACAGCACGGTGACAAAGGCTATCATTAACAAAGGGAGCTCAAAAGACCGCTATGTCAATAGTCTGTTGAGGAAGATGGCATGGGAGTGTAGTGAGAACGAATTGCAGCGTGTCAGCGATGCACGTGGCTGGCAGTGTGAATGTGTTTGCCGATACTATTTCCCACCTACACGAAGGACGGCTGCCCATGCTAGGACAATTGCTAACGAATTGGCACCGGGGCCGACCGCCTGACACCTACCTTCTGAATCACATGTCACAGTCAGCTCTTGCTTTTGTGCTGTCTAGGTGCCGGGTCTAGGCTCAGACATCAGCTACTGCAGGAGGTGGCGGGATATCGTGCCAGTGTTTTTGCCGACAACACCAAGAAAACTTATCAGACTCACTTGCGCTCTTATCTCAGATTTTGTGACCAAATGAACATCCAGCCGGTACCGGTGTGTGAGAGAACAGTGGCGCAGTACGCAGCCTTTTTGGCCAGGACACTTCAGCCCAGTTCCGTGGCACAATACCTCAACATTGTTCGCCTATTGCATTTAGAATGCGGGGAACCGCACCCATACCAGGATTCGTGGATGGTAAAAAGCACATTGCGGGGAACTGAGCGAACAAAAGGCTGCCCTCCTAACCGCAAGACGCCGATGAGCCCGCAACTTCTTCTTCAGATTAAGCAAAAACTTGATTTGTGCAGCTCTAAGGACTGTGTCTTCTGGGCAGCGATTGTGGTTATGTTCTTCGGACTGCTTCGGCGATCCAATCTTTTCCAAGATGGTGCAGGATTCGATCCTGGAAAACAACTCACTAGAGACTGCTTTGTTGTGAATGACAACAGTAGTGTCAAGATACTGGTTAGGTGGAGTAAGACAATTCAGAAACGCGAAAAAACTCTAGTGATCGCGTTACCGGTCATGTTGCGTCACCCTCTGTGCCCCGTGACGGCAGTGGTCAGTATGTTTAGAGCGCTAGGCCCAGCGCCTCCTTAGGCACCGGCCTTCCCCATTCGGGGATCAGAGTTCAACAAATGGTTGCGAGAACTGACCTCTGCTGCTGAAGGGGTTTATACAAGCCACAGCTTGCGGCGTGGTGGGGCTACCTGGGCCCTGGCTTGTGGGGTGCCCGGCGAGGTGGTGAAGTGTTTGGGGGACTGGAAAAGCACTGCATACCTATCATACTTGGACCAAATACCTCAAAATATTCAAGATTTCTACAGAAGTGTACTTATTCAGAAAATACCGAAACCTTGAACACTCGACTTTTCTCTCAATTGAGTGAAAAAAAAAAAAAAACTGGCGTTTTTCCCGTTAGGTTTGGGCAGGAAACAACCAGTAAACCTACTGGTTGGGTTAGATGTTGTCTTACATGTTTGACAAGTGAGAGTCACCGGAATAAAACGCCTCCGTTATTTTTGCCCAACTGACAGAAAAGTGTTGCCGCCGCGTGTTCAGTGTGCGTGAGGAAGTAGTGTGGAGTTGAGCGTGAGACTGAGGTGTGATAGAGCGTGTGGTCGTGTGCGCTGTTCTGACAAAACCTCGCCCAAGTTCTGGTCCGGAACTCTGGCCAGCCATTTATTGGCCGAGAGGGGCGATGATGTCAGAACAGGGGCGCACTGAAGGGAAGGAGAGATTTAGATCGGGGAAAGGGGAGGGAGGGGGGAGGCATGAGAGTGACTGGAGTTTAAGTGGTGTTTAGACGAGGGAGGAGTGATAAACATATTTTAAACGGAGGGAAAGAGGACTGAATGCGTGGGTGGGGGGCGGTGTCCGGTAGCGGAAGTACTGAGTAGGTGGGGGAATTTCCCGACTGTGGAATGCTATGATGAGAGATGGAGATTGAGAGAGAGAGAGGGAGGGTGGGAAAGCCTTAGGGGGTGAGTGCGTAGGCGAGTATGAGAGGCGTGAAAGCGGTGTGAATGCGTGGGCGGTTACAGGAGTGATAAGGGAGGGTACCGACCGAATACGCCAGTCAGCAGCAGCAGTCAGGCGACAGCTAGAAATTGAAAACCCACCATCCAACCCCAAGCAACCACCTTTGTAATCTGCTGCATATAAAGTGTCCATAATATTTTTCCCTTTGTTTTTGATAAGCATGTTCTATGTAGCACATGATAAGTCTGGCAACTACCTTACATTTTCTTTGTTTGTTGTTGTTTTTATTATGAGATAGTACTATATTGAACTGAATTGCCACGGCTCAGTTGTACGCAGGTGTTTTTTTTTTTATGGAGGTCCTTTTTGTGTTCGGATTTGTTGTTTTGTTTTGTTTTTAGTTTGTGTGTATTGTTGCAGGGAAAGGGGGGGGGGAGGAAACAACCAGTAAACCTACTGGTTGGGTTAGATGTTGTCTTACATGTTTGACAAGTGAGAGTCACCGGAATAAAACGCCTCCGTTATTTTTGCCCAACTGACAGAAAAGTGTTGCCGCCGCGTGT
Organism: Semisulcospira habei; assembly: GCA_036245525.1. Classification (NCBI taxonomy): domain Eukaryota; kingdom Metazoa; phylum Mollusca; class Gastropoda; family Semisulcospiridae; genus Semisulcospira; species Semisulcospira habei. The sequence goes on along the minus strand of BTPG01000005.1, from coordinate 48,083,460 downwards.
TCAGTGTGCGTGAGGAAGTAGTGTGGAGTTGAGCGTGAGACTGAGGTGTGATAGAGCGTGTGGTCGTGTGCGCTGTTCTGACAAAACCTCGCCCAAGTTCTGGTCCGGAACTCTGGCCAGCCATTTATTGGCCGAGAGGGGCGATGATGTCAGAACAGGGGCGCACTGAAGGGAAGGAGAGATTTAGATCGGGGAAAGGGGAGGGAGGGGGGAGGCATGAGAGTGACTGGAGTTTAAATCCCTCTTGAAAGCTACCAACGGAGGTTCAGAAAAGATAGCAGCAGATTCTTGACTGGATGACAAAAGACCCCAGTTAGAAAGAAGGATTTTACGCACCGGATTGGTGTGGGGATGGTAGATCATGGTTACGATAGGCCTGTCACTATCAGCGGTAGGTTTAGTCTGCAGTGTACTCGCGCGACTAAGTTTTTGAACCGTTTTACTTTTTCCGCACTTTTGTTCTTCCTTTTCTTTTATTTTACGTCACCTCCTTCAGTTGCCACATTCCTTCTGCCAATGAAGATAAGTAGCGGCTAATCTCTCTGTTTGTTTGTCTATTTTGACAAAGGGTATTTACCCGAAATATTAATAAATTGTGTTGTACCCGTCTTTTCTAAGCGTGTTTCTTTCTCCGTTGGGTACTTCTTTGCATATTACACGCTTGGCAGTCACCGTTTTGGTCTGGGTTGTTAATTAGTGAATGGTATAGTACAGTGTGAGACTGAGCCCTTTCTACACAGGGACAAAATGCACCGACTGGTATAACTTTGACAAAAACATGAACATATACTTGTTACAAACTTGCGTTTCGCAAACATTTTCTTTCTGAAATAGTTCCCGTCACAATTCCAGGACAACTGTCAAATAGTGGATATTATTGATCTCATTGCATCAGTTTAGTTAACAGATAAGTCTATTTTTTCTTGTGTCGCTTGCATTTTCTCTTGTTTAAATAATAATTTCTTCTTCGTACAGTGCTGGAACTCTGACGTAAAATTATGTAAACTTTGACAACAGTTTTCTTTTTCATTATTGGCTATGCAAGATTATATTAGTGCATATGCCGGCCAGCAAATTACGAGGTCGCGATAGTCCATAAGCCAGTCCTGGCTAGCGTGCACCCCCCTCCCCCGACCCCCCCCCCCCCCCCCAGTACTCAATAAGATGGGTTTCAAAGTGTACCTTAGTATGTCCTGAGATGTTTAAGCCATGTTCCCCTAAAAGTCTTAGGAACACACCAGAGATATAGCCGATGGCGCAAGGGTACCCCCATTGACGCTCTTCGCAGATGCTAAAATGAGGTTGAGAAACATTTTACTCTAAATAAACCAGAATATTCCTTCCAGAAGCCTAAATCAGGCACTTTTATGTTAAGGCACACCTTCTGCATCTTCTGCAAAAACAGAATAAACAAATATTGAATCTCTGAATGTATCGAGAAAAAAAAAGACAAAACATAATGTGCCGGATGCCTTCAGACATTTAATAGCACTGGCAGTCCATTTTCAGGCTTACAGCATTAAAACAGAATGTCACAATTATTATAAAACGTGACTAGGTGACGCTGTGATCACTGTGAGTTCCACAGTGGTTGATTATGTATCCCTACCCGTAAGTTGTAAAAATATACAAAATTAATTAGAAAAAAATACTGAAGTTATTCTATTTCATTTTGACCTCTCTTTCCCTATTAAGTTTCAATAATGTGAGCATAAAGTGCAAGAAAATAAGAAAAGTCGGCATCCATTACGGTACGTTCGTGGTGAATGATAGCTTTTTCCCATTTAAAATTGCCGAATTGGGAATCGTACGTTATTTCCGATGCCCTCAGAAATTTTGTATACAACTGATAGGTCTTTTTTTTTAGGTTGTATTGGTTAGGATAGAGTACCACAGTTACTCCCAACCTGATTTTATGATGCTGTGATGCATTTAGGGGCCACAATGGCTGAATCTGCTGCCCTACCCCCATTTTACCAGTACTCAAAGGAACGCAAAATGATCACAACAATTGCTTAAGTCATACTCCTCTGTTTAAATATTTTTGTTGCCAGTTTTCTTAACAAAGTATGATATTGAGCATGAAAATTTATGATCATTTCATTAATTTCAATGTGACCCATCAATTTAATTGTAATTCTTTTTAGTTAAGGCATAAAACGGGGAATTGTCTGTAAACAAAGAACTGCCGCTGAAGCTTCTACCGTATGCACATTTAGCAGTCTGTCAAACTCAGGGAAGGTGCACCTGAGGGAGAGGTTGTGTCTGATGCTATTCTTACTTACTTACTTACGCCTGTCACCCCTAAAAGGGTATAGGTCGTCGACGAGAGACCTCCAGTGACTCCTGTCCTGTACTTCTCCTTCGATTTTATTCCAGGTGGTTCTTGATGTCTGCTTGGAGGTCTCGACGCCAGGTGTTTCTCGGCCTGCCTCTGTTCCTCTTTCCCTGGGGGTGCCATGAATGCCTGCCTAGTGATACTGGAAACTGGCTTTCTCAGACGGTGACCAATCCATCCCCATCTTCTTCGGCCAATTTCATTCTCTGCTGTTATCTGCTCTGTTCTCTCCCAGAGTCTGACGTTGCTGATCTTCTCTGGCCAGTGGATTTTCAAGATTCTTCTAAGGCAACTGTTTATGAAGATCTGCACTCTGTTCACTGTTGTTTTTGTCAACCTCCAAGCCTCTGCTCCATATAGGAGAACTGCTTTTACGTTTGAGTTGAAAATCCGGACTTTGGTGTGTTTGACAGCTCTCTGGAACTCCACACTTTTTTCAGCTGGAGAAAGGCTGCTCTGGCTTTACCGATTCGTGCTCTGACATCTGCATCAGTGCCACCTTTTTTTGTCGATGATGCTCCCGAGATAGGTGAAGGACTCCACCTCCTCCAACGGGGTGCCAGCAAGCAAGACTGGTTCTTCCTTGGTTGCTTTCAGCCTCATTGTCTTTGTTTTCTGTTTGTGGATGGTGAGGCCCACCTGGGACGAGATGTCAACAAGCCTCGTGGTCTTGTCCAGCATTTGTTGATAAGTGTGGGACAGTAAAGCCAAGTCGTCTGCAAAATCGAGGTCGTCAAGCTGTGTCCACAGTCTTCACTGTATTCCGCTTCTTCTCTGCTCTGTGGTCCTCTTCATGACCCAGTCTATGGCCAGTAAGAAGAGGAACGGAGACAGCAAACATCCCTGCCTGACGCCGGTTCTGACCTGGAGCTCCCTGGTGAACTGACCTTCATGAATCACGCGACATGTCATGCTATTGTAGCTGCTCTTGATCAGGCAGACGAGCTTTGTGGGTACACCGTAGTTTCGTAGGAGTTTCCACAAAGTCTCTCGGTTAACGCTGTCAAATGCTTTCTCGTAATCCACAAAGTTTATGTACAGCGGGGAGCTCCACTCCAGTGACTGCTCCACGATGATGCGGAAAGTGGCAATCTGGTCTGTACATGATCGGTTTTTCCTGAATCCTGCTTGCTGGTCTCTCAGCTGGGGGTCGACGGAGCTCTTCATTCTCTCCAGGATGATCCTGTTGAAGACCTTTCCTGGTACTGACAGCAAGGTGATTCCTCTGTAGTTTGAACACTTGCTGAGGTCGCCTTTTTTGGGAAGCTTGATTAGGTACCCCTCCTTCCAGTCAGCCGGTATCACCTCCTCTTCCCAGATCTTTCCAAACAGTGGGTACAGCATCTCTACTGTTGTCTCTAGGTCTGCTTTCAGAGCCTCTGCTGGGATGCCATCTGGCCCTGCTGCTTTGCCGTTTTTCAAAAATGCCACTGCTCTTCTGATCTCTTCCCGGTTGGGTCTGTCACAGCTGATGGGTAGGTCAGTCTCTGCTGGCTGGATGTCTGGGGGGGTCGGATGGGGTGGGTCTGTTTAGTAACTCTTCAAAATACTCGGTCCATCTGTCGAGTTGGTCTGCTCTGTCTGCAATAGGCTTGCCTTCTTTGTCTTTTACTGGTCTTTCTGTATGGCCATACTTGCCAGACAATCTTCTGGTAATGTCGTAGAGCTGTTTCATGTTGCCGCTGCCTGCTGACTTTTCTGCCTCTGCTGCTAGGCCGTCTGTGCAGGCTCTCTTGTCTGCCCTGATACTCCTCTTCACCTCGTGGTTGGCTTCCGAGTATTCCTCATGTGCCCTTGCTTTGGCTGCTCTCGTGCGACTGTTGTTGACAACTGCTTTCTTCTGCTTCCTCACTTCTATTTCTTCAAGGTCTGTGCCGACAGCCAGTCCTTGTGATGGTGTTTCTTAAACCCTACAGTGTCTTTGCAGGTTGAGTTCAGTGCCTCTCTAACTGCCTTCCACTGCTGCTCTGTGGTGAACGCCTCCACTTCATTTATTAGCTCCTGTAGCGCTTGAAATCGGTTGGACAGCACCAGTTTGAACTCTTCTCTCACTCCAGTCTCTCTCAGGAGGCCTACATTATAGCGCTGTCTTCTTGTTGTGCCTGTGGTGCTTTTCTTTATTCTTACGATAAGCAGATGATGGTCTGAGGCGACATCTGCTCCCCTCCTCACTCGAACATCTTGAAGGGATCTTCTAAATTTCTTGCTAATGCAGTGTTACGTGGTGGAGTTATAGTCGTAGTATGATAAACACACCAGAAGCATGCACGTAAGGTTCTTTTAAATAAACTTCATTCAGCTGCAATCCGTCACACGTGGCTTAAGGATGTAGACAATACTGGAGTAACAGTTCCAACAATATTTTAATTCAGCGATGCGATCTCCACACAATGCAATTCCAAATACACTAAAATGATACAAAGTCTTTTCTGCAAATGTCCACACTGTCGACACAAAGTTCCTCACACAACGTACACCACACTGTTACGCTGTATCTCTCACAATGTACACCCTATACGGGCCACGTACCTACGATAACTGTGAGTCTCTACAACTGACAAATGCAAGACAATGTATATGCGCGCTTCTTTTCCCCGTCTTTTATAGTCGAACAACTTTCTAGAACAATCCACAAAAACGCACACACCACAACCAATCAGAATGGAACACGTAACTAAAATTATAAATATTAATAAAAGAAAAACGTTCTGGAAGATTCACGGTCTTTCATAAAACACACACACACACACACACACACACACACACAAAAAAAAAAAAAAAAAAAAAAAAAAAAAAAAACGGCTGCTTAATTCACGCGCACAGTAAACAACTAAAATTATCACAATGTAGCAAACTGTTGCTTATACTTCAACGTCACATGTACGAGGTCACTAGACAGCGCGATTATACTCAAACGTTCTGGTTTAATCTCAGCTAATCTACGCAAAACAACAATCGACCGCTCTTCTCCGTGCGACTTTTCTAGAAACTTCGGACTAAAATTAGCGTATCATAACAAAGCAAAATCCGCTATCCGCGCGAACGATAAAAAATCTCACTAAAAAGGTACTTGAATCGTAACCATGATAGCTTAAATAAATATCGGATCGTTTCCTACGATTAACACATGTATGCTCTCACAGGACAACACAACCACAATCGTAACATGCAGATATGGTCTATTTGGTTCTCTGTAGTATGGTCAGGTGAGACCCACGTTGCTTTGTGTATTCTTCTGTGTGGGAAGATGCTGCCTCCAACGACAAGTCTGTTTAGAGCACAAAAGTCTACGAACCTCTCCCCGTTCTCACTCATCTCCCCTAGTCCCTGTCTCCCCATCACCTCTTCGTATCCGGTTTTGTCCTCCCCTATTTTGGCATTAAAATCGCCCATGATGATGGTGATGTCTCGCTCCGCACATTTGTCCACAGCACTCTGGAGTCGGTCGTAGAACTCTTGTTTCTCTTCCTCGTCACTGTCATTGGTGGGCGCATAACACTGGATGACGTTCAGCTTGATCTTTTTCTTGGTTCTAAAGACTGCTGTGATAATTCTTGGCCCAAGAGGTTCCCAGCCCATCAGCGCTCTCTGTGCGACTGGTGACAGCATGAATGCTACACCTTCTGTATGGGGGGCATTCTCCTCTTCATGACCTGAATACAGAATCATCTCCCCACTTAACAGCCTTTTCTGGCTACACTTCGTCCATCTGGCTTCACTGATACCTAGCAGGGAAAGGTTGTACTTTTGCATTTCCGCTGCTATCTGGGCGGACTTCCCGCTCTGGTACATGGTCTTGACATTCCATGTGCCCATGATTGTGTCCCTGGATAGAGAGAGGCGGCTCGGTCCTGTGGCTTCCGAAGACTTCCGGCTTTCACCACATAACGTCATAAATCTTCTGGTAAAAAAACCTTCCTCCTCCAGGAAAGGAATTGCTGTTTGTCTATTCGTCGGCGTTTTTGTAGCTATTTCTTTATTTGTAGGGTGGGGAAACCTTTACTAGGAGGACCAGGGGTTTTCTGTCGGGGTCTCCTTCCCTTAGAGCTATAGAGCATGTTGGTTCACGGCACCTTATTTCATTCGATGCACCCCTCTCGCGAGGGACCCCTATCCACCACCCAGGGGACGCGCCTCAACGCCATATGGTCCCAGCGCGAGGGATGCTATTCTTGGTCTCCCAAAAATTGGCAGAGTCCGAAACGCCCTTTGTAAAGGAAAACCTCGGAAGTCCGAGGCCGGCGCCCGTTACAAAGTAGAGCTGCCAGAAAATAGCAAAGTCCCAAGACTAAAAAAAACCCCGACAGAGTCCGGAATTCCCGTTCAAAGGAGGGCTCCAACAGAATCCAAAATGCTGGTTTGTAGAGAGAACTCTGGAGAAATCGGCTATGAAACAGCAACTGTAGAAGCAGTCGTGGATAACAAGTCCCGTCTATACGATCTTATACGTATTTATTACTTTTAGCCCAATAAGCAATACGCTTGCGGGCACAGAAGAAACTGAGGCACGTTCTTTACTTACAGCAAGAGAGAGGGAGGGAGGGAGAGAGCACCGCGTCTGTCCGTAACTTGTGATGTACAACATTGACGCCAGTCCATGCGGCATAATATTGCGTGTCTGGTGCTTTAATGAATTAATTATCACACAAAACGTTGCCAACGTAAGAGACTTACAAAGCTACTTAACGAACACATCCAATGTCTGTTTCGAAGTAAGTATTCAATTTCAAGTGAATATAACAAAATAACGGACTGAAATGCGGGTCAGCCGACTTTCTCCAAAGTTGCCATTTCTTGTCAATGAACAGTCCAATTTTAATATTCTCGGAGGCTGTCTCCTAAACTTTTCTCAAGATTAACATCCTACAATTTTAAGCGTGTACGTACTTTAAACATTTGAGATATTCTAGGAAGGTTACAAAGTAAAGTAGATTATAGCACTGTCAGGGGAGAGAAATGTGCATGATCGACCAGTGATCATAGATCTACTGTGGCCAAAGCACAAAAAAAAAGAGATAGGAAAGAGAGGGGGCGCTAAAAAAGTGACTGAAAGCAATGCATATGGAAGCCCCCCCGAAGGGGGGCGTATCACATATCCCACTGTTCCAGCCACTCAGTGCATGGAAATTTAAATCTAGGTCCCCCCGAGGGGGGTCCAGATATTTAGCCGGTGTGGACAGCTGTTTCGGTCTTGGCGACCTCTTCAGCACACCATCGGCGATACTGGAGGAGGCAGGAATTTCTGCCTACCTGCAAAGACAACCACATTTTACTGTGGTGTCCGCAAGGGCATACATTCCATGCCACCACCTAGAGCTAAATTTCCATGCACCCTAAAAGAGAACCTACCAAAAGGGGGGAAGGGGTTGCAGTCGATATTGTAGTAGTAAATGAAAAGAAAAGGGGAGACTGCCAGTGCTAATATTTTAGGAAGGTTACAAAGTAAAGTAGATTATAGCACTGTCAGGGGAGAGAAATGTGCATGATCGACCAGTGATCATAGATCTACTGTGGCCAAAGCACAAAAAAAGAGATAGCTTTGGCCACAGTAGATCTATGATCACTGGTCGATCATGCACATTTCTCTCCCCTGACAGTGCTATAATCTACTTTACTTTGTAACCTTCCTAAAATATTAGCACTGGCAGTCTCCCCTTTTCTTTTCATTTACTACTACAATATCGACTGCAACCCCTTCCCCCCTTTTGGTAGGTTCTCTTTTAGGGTGCATGGAAATTTAGCTCTAGGTGGTGGCATGGAATGTATGCCCTTGCGGACACCACAGTAAAATGTGGTTGTCTTTGCAGGTAGGCAGAAATTCCTGCCTCCTCCAGTATCGCCGATGGTGTGCTGAAGAGGTCGCCAAGACCGAAACAGCTGTCCACACCGGCTAAATATCTGGACCCCCCTCGGGAGGACCTAGATTTAAATTTCCATGCACTGAGTGGCTGGAACAGTGGGATATGTGATACGCCCCCCTTCGGGGGGGCTTCCATATGCATTGCTTTCAGTCACTTTTTTAGCGCCCCCTCTCTTTCCTATCTCTTTTTTTTTTGTGCTTTGGCCACAGTAGATCTATGATCACTGGTCGATCATGCACATTTCTCTCCCCTGACAGTGCTATAATCTACTTTACTTTGTAACCTTCCTAAAATATTAGCACTGGCAGTCTCCCCTTTTCTTTTCATTTGAGATATTCGTGTTTACACACACACACACACACACACACATGGAGACAAAAGCCTCAGAGTGGGTTACCTACCATTTTATGTGAAAATGGGTTCCCATATTTCTATTTATTCTATGGCTCTGGAATTGATGCGAATGTTTAGAACTCACCTTATAACTATCTATAACTTAAAATAAAATAGACATTTTCTAGAAACAGAGCCACTAGATGGAGAAAAAAATGGGTTTCTACCAATAAAGTGGGTGCCTCTCACACAAAAACTGGCATTACAGTGAAAATGGGTGTCTTCACAACATAAGGCGTCTGTAATAAGGTCAAGTTCATGGAATACTTCTTTTTCACATTCATTTTTTTGTTTACTTTTGTTTTTTCAACTTAATGTGTATGTATGCATTAACATTTTTAACATTGTATGGTGCAAAATCGAATGAACACTGGCCCGTAACCTTTCGATTATGATTTTTACAGAGGAAATCTTTTAAACATTGCTACGTTTTGTCCTTCGGAAGCAAAACAAATTATCATGGCATTTATGTGAGAATTCTGGAAAATAAAGGACTTTTTTTTAATGTACTCTGGAGTTTGAGACAAACAGCAACAGAGCATTTTGAATATTAACCCTTATCATTCGGAATACACCAGTGTGTGCAACAAGTGTGACTAAAATAATCCAAGGATAGTGCCAGAATAGCTTGGCGCCTCTAGGCGCCAAGCTATTGTGTCACCACCCTTGAACTAATGCCAATGGTGTAGCTTGCATATATGGCAGTGTACAAATTTGAAGCTTTTAGCCTCAGTATGATGCGGGTTAAAAAGTGTGGAAAAATATGAAAGACAGAAAAAGACCCAGATGAAGAAACTAACACTTAACTTATTCTACCCCAGACACACCACAGTAAAATAAAGATCGACCATGATAGTTCAAGGGTGATGCCGGAATAGCTTGGAGCCTATGGGCGCCTAGCTATTCTGGCATCACCCTTGAACTATCATGGTCGATCTGTGTCCTGCACTGCAACGCAGTCTTCAAAAGTCGACTTCAACATTTGGGGATTCCGGTCTTGGGGTAGAATGAGTTAAAATGACAAAACAGAACAGAACACTGACATTAAGTAATTAACTGACAACATAGAAAATCACTTGAAACTTCAGCCTTTATTAATCACATCAAAGGTGCATGCATATAAAAACACAGTAATTCTTCAAATCAAACAATCAAGAGCAGTCAACCCTTTTTCTGCCAACTTTGTGATGAGGAAAACTAGTTCTTGCCCAAGTTCGGCACGTAAAGGGTTACCGCGACTTATGTGCCTCTATTCATAAAATGGAGAGAGAAATATAATACTGAGTTCTAGCAAGTGCGACAATAAAGTTTAGCCGAGTTGGTATACCTCGTCCAGTGCCTAGGTTAAATGCACCAGGGGTGCCAATGTTGCTATATTGGCAGCAGACCGGTCGCTCGGACCGGTCTGGTGCACCCGATCGGTTTAGAGCGTGTGCTTTCTGCACCTGTAATGGGCAACCTCGGAGAAAGAATCACGTGAGTTTCGTTTGACTGCTGCAAAATAACATGAATAAAGAATAAACCCTTTCCCATATATGCCAATCCAGCAATTATGCATCCATCCTTATGCTAGCACCACGAAACATTACGCGATTTGGCAGATTTAAAAAAAATAGCTTGTTTAAACTCTCAATGGAGGTGATTTTTGCGACATCTGCGTCATTTGCGGCAGAAAGCACCGTCAAAGTTGAAGTTCGAGAAATGAGCGCACTACATGTACAATAGACTTGATTCAGTGGTGTTGGGCATGACTCAAGCCTCCGCCATCTCAACACAAAACTGATGTGTTCGGGGAGATAAAAGGCTACAAGTTAAAACCGGAAACGAACCTTTTTTTTTCGACTGCGATCACAATCTTCTGCGTGAACGTACAAGACCACACTACAAGTGCACAAGCCAACCTGCGCGCGCAGTTCTGGTGCACATGACCGGTCCGAGTGACCTGTCTGGTGCGAAAATAGAAACAGTGGCACCGCTGGTGCGTTTAACCTAGGTAGAGGGCAAGGTATTCCAACTCAGCTAAGGTTTATGCTTCCTGTGACTTTAGAAACAACAATGCACAGTATGCAAAGTGTACTTTATAGTAACCAAAAAAAAAAAGTTACAGACATTTCCAAAATGATCCAGGCGTACATCAGATAAAAACAAGCTATACACACTGAAAAAATAAGACTCTTGTAATAAATGTTTATCATGTTGACAATGGTTTTCTTATCTTATTATTGTCTTTCATCCCGATTGGTTGTACATTGCTGAACGTCCAGACGTGCCAGCACTGATAATGAAGGGGGAAAATATAAAATAAAATAATGAACAGAATATTGAATGTATGTCGCCAGCCAGTCTAATACGCTAAGTAAACTTAAGATCATTTAGTAACACACATCCAAAATCAAGAGAGATACACCACCACCCACCACCCACCCCCCACCCCCCACCCCAAAAAAAAAAAAAAAAAAAAAAAAAAAAAAAAAAAACAACAACAACAACAAACAAACAAAATAATTATTCAGACCCAAAAGGTGACTGCCAATCATGTAAAATGCAAAGAAAAAAAGTGCCCAACGGAGAAAGAAACAAGCTTAGAAAAGACGGTTACAACACAATTCAGTAAGATTTCGGGTAAATCCGCCTTGTCAAAACAGACAAACAAACAGAGAGATCAGTCGCTACTTATCTTTGTTCACAGAAGGAATGTGCTGCACATTCCTTCTGCCAATGAAGATAAGTAGCGGCTAATCTCTCTGTTTGTCTATTTTGACAAAGGGTATTTACCCGAAATATTAATAAATTGTGTTGTACCCGTCTTTTCTAAGCGTGTTTCTTTCTCCGTTGGGTACTTCTTTAATGTTACACAGCATGCAAAATGATCCAGGTGTACATCAGATAAAAACAGAGCTATACACGCTGAAAACAACCGAATAATAACGTTCTTGTAATAAGTCTTTATGTTGACAATGTTTGTTTCTTTTTCTCTTATTATTGTCTCTCGTCCCCAACCGCCGTTCCATCAGCAGTTCTATTTTCAAAGTTTTACATGTTATATACAGTATACAAAATGATGCAGGCACACCAACCCCATAGTAGCACTCTTGTAATAAATCTTTATGTTGACAATGGTTTTCTTGCCCCTTATTATTGTCTTTCGTCCCCAAGCGTCCTTCCATTTGCAGTTCCATTGACAAAAACAAGCTAGACATGCTGAAACCAACCCAATAATAATGAACGCTCTTGTAATAAATCTGTATGAAAACGAAAATGACACGAGTGTCGGAGAATCTCAATTCATTTCTTTTGTAACTTTTTCAGTCTGTTGCGGATGTAATCCTTAATGTTTGTCCAGCGCCTATGTCTAAGTGCAGACTCTTCTGCAATTGCCTGCTGTATCTCGGCCTTTCCAGGAAGTTTGTTCACGACGAGGTGTGACTTGAAACGAGTTTCAACAGCTTTCTCTTCAGCTTTCCCCCATGGTTTCCTTGTAAATCTAGCTTTCTTTCGAACAGGAGCTGACGCAGAACTGTCATCATCAAAACTATCTAGTTTGTCATCAGGCTCTGGACGTCTTTTCTCAGTCATGCTCATTGATTCCTGTGTTGTTGACTTGCTATTTGCTTCATTCACAGGTGTTGTTTCCCCCTCTCTGCGAGTTTCTGATGTGTTTTCATTGTCAAAGTCAATCTCTTCATCATCGCCCAGTTCAGCTCTAATGCAACTCTCAAAATCTGTCATCCCATTGTTAACTGACAGAAGAATCTTTGCCACTTTTGCCTTTTGAAGAACGTCTTGAGGTTGGCGGTAGATATGGCGATGTATCCGAATATCATGACCAAGGAAGTCTGCCAGCTGATCCTGGTCTAACTCCGAGATGGCCATGGACTGAGCCAAAGTTGCAACCTGCTTCCATAACTGAGTAAATGTGAACATGGCTGGGTTTGACACTTGTGCTTGTAGCGCATGTTCCTTCAGAACATCATGGCCTCTGTAAGGCCTCTGACCAGAAGGTGTGGCAAAGATGTACTGGGAACCGGCGAGAGCTGGCAATGATTGCCTCATTTGAAGGATTCTGTCCACAGTTGTCATCATCTTCTTCGTCAGCAAAATGGGAACACTCCTATTAAACTTGCCCCTGATTTCCACTCGCTGAAAATGATTCACCATTTTCTTCTCAACCTTTGTGAGACCTTTCAAGATATCTTGATTGGTGATCGATCCAATCTTAGCATTCTGGAAGTCTGATACCTTCATTCTCTCAACTTCTCCCCCTCGTTTTCTCTTGAAAAGTGATACAGCGCAAAGAGTTGCTTTAACCACTGTCGGATAATCTTCCGAAACCATCCTTGTCTCAAGAAGCTGTTGGACCTTCCTCACATCTTCACATGATGGGATCAGCTTGGGTTTGTTCATGGTCATTTTCCTGACCGACTGGGCTGCTGTAGCTGACGCACAATCGTACCAGTCCCCGGTGAAGACAGAGTCAAAGCGCTGCGCCTCAGAGAGCTCCTGTCGCCACCTGTCATCTGAACCATGCCCAAGCTGTTTGGATGCCAGCGACTGTTTGATCTGTGAACATTTTTTCAAAGCATGGCCTATGCGCACTGCAAGATTGCCTTTTTTGAACTGATGTGTGTCCTCATCAAATTCTGCTAGCTCTTTTACAGCCAGTACAACATGATCAAAGCTAGCTGAATTGACCACAGCATTTAAACTTGCGATTTTCATTTCTGACCTCACTCTAAGAATCTTTAATAGTCTCCCTAACTCCCGCATCCTGGAGCTGATTTGCCCAGCCGTGTGTTCTTCAATGTCCCTGCGGTCAAATAATCTCTTTTTCCATACTCCAGAAGCAAGGGGTCAGTTCTGATGAGACGGCTTATCTCATCCTCTCTCTGTCTGGCTAAAACCTTATGATAGAAGGAAAAGTCAACGTCTAAAGGTATTGGAAGCATTAGCCTCCCACGTTGAGCAGCCTCACCTCTCTTAGCAAACTGAAACCCTCCTTGTTTCTGACAGCAACGTTTTGAGTGTACAGAGATCAACTTTTTTTGATAGAGCCCTTTGCAATGGCTACAGGCGAGAAGGTCGTCTACCTTACTAGTTTTAGTGCGATACTTAGGAATCAAACATCCTGATTTCTTTTCAAGAACTGCAACATTATGCATGTAATCGCCCTCATCTTGTATTCTGATCCATGCTTGACGTCTCTGCTTAATCCCTTTTTTTAATCATCAAAATTTTAGCAAGTGCATTTTTTGGCTTTGGGCGACGCCTTTGTTAAAAGTAAAGTATATACATAATTTTTTTTTTTTTTTTTTTTTTTTTGGTTGTTGTTGTTGTTGTTGTAATGTATGTGCTTGTTTTTGCATTTTGCTTCACTGTTTCATTACTGTGATTGTAAAGCGCCTAGAGCACCTTGGTGATTAGGCGCTATACAAATTACCTTTATTATTATTATTATTATTATTATTATTATTATTATTATTATTATTATTATTATTATTATTATAATTACGTGGAAGCTTTAAGTGTATGAATTTTTATAAATCCTCTTTATTATAATTATTATTTATGAAAAAAAGTCGATGACATATACTGAAGAGCAAAAGAAAAGCGACATTTTTTTTATCATAGGAAACACTAAACACGGAAACACACGCGTTTCTTTTGCTCGTCAGTATATGTTTTGTATACAAAGGCTACGTATCGGCTGAAACCCTACAGTTATACGCCGGCTTACATATTTGCCCTTTGAAAAGTCAGTGAGCGCATTTGTTCTACAACGAGTATCTTGCTTTTCTCAAAAATAGAATTACTGCACGGATCAGTTACCTCGAGGAGGGGGGGGGGGGGTTCCAACTTTTTGTTTGGGACCTTCAACCTGATACAAAAAGCCGCCGGACGCTAGGCCTTGATTCCAGGGGCCAAAAAATCGAAAAGGGGAGGGGAGGGGGCGGGGGGGGGGGGGGGGGGGGGTGGTGGACGGAGAGAGAAGGCGTGTGCATGTTAAGACTCGCACCATTCGCCAAAATATCAAACAACGGAGGAGGGCGGGGGAGGGGGGAGGGGGGGGGGGCAAATGCACCAAAAGGGGATTTTGTTATAGCATTTTAACAAATTTCGGGTCGTGGGGGGGGGGGGGGGGGCGGAATCTCTGTCCCCCCCCCCAGATCCGCCCCACCTGCCGTTTGACTTCACAGGGAAAAATTGGTCAAACTGTCAAACTCTTCGCTGATCTGCAATATGAAAGCAGATTTATACAAATTATACACGATTAATATGTCTAATAATTTTAATTATAACGGGAGAGCTTTAACACATTCGAGACGTGCCGCGTCCGGATACGGGGCTAAAGCCGCGTATCCGGACGCGGCACGTCTCGAACGAGTTAATTATCGCGGGAGAGCATGAGTATATACGACATCACAATGTACATAAACTACAAAATTTATTTACAGCTTAACTGAGCACACAAAACAACTCGAGTAAATTCGCGCTTTATATCCGCGTACTGTTCTTTTACAAAAATCTGCTCCTGTGTGGTCTCTGACTGCTAAAATTTGCAGATACGGACTGGGTACATAATGGATTTTCAATGTTATCGTGCCTCAACTAACTGGGTACATAATGGATTTTCAATGTTATCGTGCCTCAACTACCCTTCTTTTCACAGGCGACATCACTCTGCAGTACTGGCTGGACGACATCCATGTTGCCATCACTGAGTTACAATAAGATTAGCCCATTCAGCCCCAACGCGCTTCAGCAGGGGATGGATCGACCACGATAATTCAAGGGTAGTGCTAGATGAGCTTGGCGCCAAGCTCATCTGGCACAACTCTTCAATTATCATGGTCGATCCATCTCCTGAAACTGGTACATCTTTGTTTGGCAAAACCTCCAACATTTGGGAGTGCGGCCTTGGGGTTAAATGGGTTAATAAGAGTTGCCGCTTTCATCAAGAGATAAATAACAATATTGTGTACGTGTGTGCACTTCTTGCACTTGTTTGTACGTCTATTTTGAATTAAAAAAATTGATACACGGTGTTGTAACTGTCATTTCTATGAGAGCATCTTACTTTGTTGGCATGAAATCTGCATTGTAGCCATTTTGGTCTTTTTAAAAACTGGCGATTGTCTCCCTGTTGATATATTTCTGTTCTTAACTCATTCGAGACGTGCCGCCTCCGGATACGCGGCATACGCCGCGTATCCGGAAGCGGCATGTCTCGAATGAGTTAACACATTTAATCATTATGCTCTACTGTCGAAGTTTCCCATGTCTGGGTATTGACCTCTGTTGTGTACATTACAATTCAGGGGATAGATCGATCATTGAAGTTCCAAAAAAAAAAAAAAATGGGGAGGGGGGGGGGGGGGGGCGCAGGATATCCTTCATTTCTAGAGGTGCCAAGCTATTCTGGCATCAACCACCCATGTATTGCATTACAATCAAAGTAATAGGCGACATTTAAGGAAGCCGCCTTTGTAGTACACACAGCTGTATTGTGCCTTCCCGCACCGTTTGCGCGAGTAATCCACTGATAGACCCACTCGGGGAGTAAGTCACAGGTATACATCTATTCAAATGAGATGCTTGGGTGCGAAGCATCTCATCTGAATATAAGTGTACAGTGTAGTTGTGGCGTACTCCCCGAGTAAAATCTTATTCAAATGCCAGTAAAAGTGTACTTGTGGCATAGTCCTCGAGTGGGTCTATCTGCAGACTTCCCCTGCACACGGTACGGGTTTCACTTGTGGTCACGTGCTAGACGAGTCAAGGGGCTGAGGAGTTTAATTGTTTGTTGTCAGTCCAGCGATGAATGAGCCCCCTTAGTGTGTACACTGTTTTCCAAGTCAAGGAAAGATCTGGTGAGTGCGGTTCGGTGTATTTCACATTGTGCTCTCTCCTTGTGTATCGAACTTGGGAGCGATGACGTAGACTTCGGGCATTTCCGTCATCGGTGCTGCGGATCGCCGAGATCGTGGCCGTCTCGTATCCTCTTCTGCGGGTCTTCGACGAGTTGTCTCCCTGTCCTCGCCATCTTTGCGCCTGCCGCTTTTAGGCCACGGAACACAGTGCCGTTTCCGTACTGTACAGTCTCTTAGCCATAGTCAGTCCCAGGCATCCGCTAATATTTCAATCCCCTAAAAAAACACTACTGCCCACCAGCTGCACATTTGCCATGCACAAAATACCAATAAAAACAGCACATTGACAGTCTCATTTCTTGGCTATGAACCGAATTCCTTACCAACCCTACACCCAAGCACAGCTGAAATCAGCGTGCCCCTCAAATTACTACGTCAACGGCAACTCAACATAGGCCCACAATTGTCCACTGGATAAGCTCAGGATGGTATGAATCAAAGCACCAAACATGTCTCCTCTCATCTAACCAGAAATTTCCAGCAAATTCTAACATTCAGCCCTACTACAAATTTTCAAACAAGGCAAAAATTATTTTTAAAAACACCGGTCCTCTTACTGCCTGAACTGGACAAATTTGACTACGTAATTAGCTTTGCGATCTCGATTCTTTTTCCGAATGAAAGCGGCCATGAAAGCAGCGGCTGTGCTCGCAACTGTGTCTGCGTCGATGGTGTCGTTATCGCTGTCAGTGCCAGCAGGGTTTCCCGCCTTGTCTCCATTGGATTTCTTCGACTTTGTATCTAATTTCTTGGCATAGACGACCAAAGCAGCAGCTAAGGTGTCCTCATCCATCGCGTTGGCATCGTCCACACCCGCGGTTTCTGTCTTGTCTCCGTTGGGTTGGTCTCCGTTGGTCTCCTCGTCTGTTTCTGCCGTCGGCGGAGTAAGACGTGTCAGTCTTCTCTCCGCCGTGCAGCCAACCGTGACGCCCTAGTCACTGCATAGAGGATACTGAAACAGAGTCCGTTTTCTGTTTGTTGGGGTTTTTTTTTCCCGAGAACTGTGAATATTAAGTTTATTCTGAAAGATTTTGTGACCTGTGATTTTTATTCTACTGTCTGTGAGTAGTATGGAGTATTGTGGTGTCGCGGTTGCGGTATTGTGAAATATTCAAGTGTACACGTGGAAATACTTCATATCTCCTATTGTTTGTATCGTACTGGGACAGTGTGGATTCCTGGCTGTATTTGATGCCAGCATCTTCGTACGAGGTAACCTTAAACTCTTTCATTAACATTGAAATCAACGCTTAAAAAGTGTGGTTGTGAGTTCACGTGTATTTATTCTGACTTCTACTGTTGCAAAAAAAAAAACAAAAAAAAAAAAAACAGAGCTGTCGTAACTCAGAACCCTGACCAGACCTTCCCCTGCAGCCACTGCGGTCGAACCTGCCTGTCCCGGATTGGCCTCCGCAGCCACGAAAATGCCTGCAGACGACGTGGGCAAGCCCTATAGAATCTTCGTTCGCGAAGTCAAGCCAAGAGACTGTTGCAAAAATCACATCGTTGTCAGCTTGTGGTTAATGCAGTTCGTTGGTGAACCCCCTGTTGCCAGTGTGTCGGGAACACTTACCATAGATTTAGGAGGCCAATGTTTGTTTTTCGGCTTACTGACTCTGGACTACGTTACTGACTCTGTGATAAATTGCTGTATCATCTCCATCTCCACTCCTGACTCCACTCCAGACAGCCTTGTAGACACGTTGGCACTTCCTGATGGGTGCCATAATGTTTGCTGATCCCACCGCCCTCCACACCCACCCCTGTGTTTAAGTCTCTGACGACGGTGTTGAGTGCCAGGTTACAGCATACCAGGCCGGAAGTCTGAGTCGCGATGGCATCTCAGTCTTCATCCCTCCCCTTGAGTATCGTGACGCAATGCCCCACCACCGCCCCCACCACCCCAACCAACCCCTTGAAGAGAGATAAGCCGGTGCTAAAGGATACTGCGTGCGGCCAGCAAACACGGTTCTACAGTAACGGCCCCACAGGCGTCATCACTCTCAAGCGCTGGCGAACTGCCCTTTACCACCGCTACGTGCACCTGCTCCAGGCTAGAGGGGGCTACAATGTAATCTGGAGAGACACAGACCACAGGAATGAACCGGTCGAGTGTGGAGATATTTATCTGGACTGTTCCGCCCCTGCCCTTCCTGATGACCTCAGCAAGACGTTCATTCAGGTCAGGGGAGACGAAAAGCCCAAAATAACAATAACACTATATTTTCACGTGCGACGCAAGACCGGAGGCACGTGCCTCATACAGGGGCATAACAAGGACGCGTGGGTAGTCAGTGAGTACGAGTCCCTGTGTACATTCGTACAACAGCTAAAGGATGGCTGCGCGGACCCGTCGGACAATGTGCCTGTGGACATGTCTAGGGACCGACAAATCGGCTCCACCCCTCCGATTGTAACACTCCCAGACACCCCTCCCACGACCTCAAACGAGCCAGAACCTGAGAGCTCAGCAACCGCTTCAGATCTCCTCATAAAGCTGTATCCCTTAAGTACATCACAAGTGGACGACTGTAACCCTGTGTCCCCGTCAGCCCTTCAGTGCTCTAACATTGAGCCCCCCACCACTAATCCCATGCCCGAGGCACTGACTGTTTCCATTGGCAACATCTCCCCAGCTCACAGTGCTACGACCAGCGGTCAGACCTCCTCCCTTCTCTTTACTTCACCCCCTCCCCCGTCCCCTGGCGAGACACTTCAACGGGATTATCGCCTCTCATCCACCCTCGCTAATGTTCTTCTGGGCCAGTCATCCATTACCATCGTAGCCAGTCCTATCGTCTTATACACAGCATCTGTCAGTGACCTCACCCAAGAGGGCGTGTCCTCGGCCCGGGCTCCAGTCGCCTGCACTGAGGAGGGCACTGCTAGCTCTGAACTAGCTACTGGGTGTAGCGACTCAAAGCTGACCATCAGCCAGCTAATGCTCCGACTTTCTGCTGTCGAGTCCCTGCAACAGGAGTTGTATCATCTCCAAGCCAAAACGCAGGAAAGACTGGACCAGTTAGACAACCGAGTGCGTGAAATCTCAGTGACGTTAGCCAGTGATCTGCAGATGTCTGAGTCTTTTGTACGCAACAAACTTTCCCTGATACAGGACCAGCTGACCGAGCTGTCTGACTCTCACTGCCACCTACACGACACACTGCAGGGCCTTAACTCTGCGCGTGACAGTGACACCTGCTTCATCCATGACGTGCGCAGTCACGTGGAAAGAATGGAAGCAGTTGTCTCTAGCCACAAACTCCTTCAGCTCGACAATCAGCTAAACGAGTCAGGGCCTGAGGAAACGAGCGCCCCTCCCCCTCTCGCTGACGGCGCTAAGGGGATTACCGACGGTGGCGGTGTAAACCCTGCTGCCGCAGGTGGTGAAGTGATCCCGGTAAGGATTACCCCTCCGAAAACCGACAGCTCGTCAAGTACCCGGAAGGATCAGGCCTCTGGCAGTGTGCTGATAACGGTCCACGCGCCCCCGAGAGAGGCTGAGAAGCAAGCGGAGATCAGCGGTGCAGGTGAGCGTAACCAAGCTGAGAGGAACGGTAATCGGATTAACGGCCTAAATCCACAAACCCTCATCCGCCCTCCTCCAAGCGAAGAGATCCTCACACATCATGTCATGGCGGATACCACAACCCTCGTTATAGGATGCTCTGTCCTGCGTAACGTGAAGGGAGAGAAAATGACAATGTGCCAGGGTGAGAGGGTGCAGATCATTTCTGTGTCGGGCCTGCAAACCTCCCACCTGACTGGCTGGTGCATGAAGCAGGCGCCGTCACCCCGCGTCCAACTGGTCACCTTCCACGTGGGGGTGAACGACTGCAAGCAGCGGGAGATCACCAGCCAGCAGTGGGAGAAGCTGGTTACAGCCTGCATAACGGCGTTCCCCAAAGCACGAGTCCAAGCCTCTTCTATCTTGCCTGCTGGGCAGGGAAGAAATTCGCGTTTAAATCAGCGTATCTTCCCGTCCAACGCCAACCTGTGCCACGTGGCGAAGAAGCTGGGCGCTTCCTTTATAGACAACACCGGCATTTTTCACACGTCAAATGGTCTACCTCGCAAGGCGCTGTACCAAGTGGACAACAAAGGCCGGCTTGACCCTATCCACCCGTCCCACGTGGGCACGCGGAGGCTGGCCGGTAACATCAAATACGGCGGGGAAGATGGTCACCGAACAACCTCTCAACGGGACGCTACATCTCCTAATGTAACAACCGCTAAGCAGCTTTACTCAGACATTGCTGCGGGGCGGGCACCGGTGGGCTTGTCATCCCCTGTTCAGAAGCACCATCAGCAACAGCAGCCAAAACAGCGATGCCCACAACAGGAGCAAAATGAACTACAGCAGCGGCAACGACAACAAGAACAGCGTCAACCTCCGCAACAGCAACAACAGGATCTACAAGAGCAGCATCTACAACTACAGCCTATTCAGGAGCATCAAGATACATCAGTTGTTGTCCCCGACTGGCTGCAGCAACAGCAACTGATGTATCCGCCTGTGACACCGTGGCAGTACCAACCTCTCCCTAGCGGTGCTTATTGGACTAATCACCCACCATCTTCCGTTCACCAGCAACCAGGAAATGGAACGTACGTCCCGTACTACCCGAGCTACCCAGCGTCCATTCTCAGTGGCGCCCAGTGGGCGCAGTTTGTGAACAGTGTGCGTGCGTACTAGGCTGTGCAGTCGTTCATTATTCCCTACTCAGTAAAAAGTGTGTTGGAGTGAGTGTGCGTTTGTCTCCTGTGCCCACCTGTGAGTACGCTAGGTGATCTCGTTTGGCCTATCTGCATTCTTTGTTGATCAACCGTGTGTTGTTGTCGCTATAGTTCACAACTTTGTGGAGTTCGGGTTTTTTTTTTTTTTTTTTTTTTTGACAGTTGTTACAGCTACAACAGAAAATACGAGGTGTTCTCCGCTGCAGCGGTAAACAGAATCAAATAACTATATACTTCGTGGATCGAATATTACCGCATTGTGCCAGCAGTGTTTGTTTGCTGCTACAACGGAGAATACAAGGTGTTTTCCGCTGTAGCGGTAGACAATTAACCGTTTATTTCGTTGTGGGAATCATTCTATATTGTGCCAGCAGCGGAAAATTCAAGGTGTTGTCCGTGTAACGGTTAACAATTACGGCCACTCATCCATATCTTTGGATTATTCGTGAGGAAATCGTGTGATAGCATTCACATCCACACCCACTGACGGTGTGCCTGGTCTTATCAACACATTTCAGGGCCTATCGTTCTTTTCGCTGCCTAGTGTGCCGCTGACCAGAACACTCTTTTCACGTGTGACATCTGATACGTGTGCTATACCACAGTCACTATTTAGACAGCTTGCGTGGCATTCATACGTGGATACACTATTAATCAAAAGCGATCTTCATTTGATAACGCTGTGTTGGACACCGTTTGTGACGTTTGATACGAGGTGCTATAACTTCAGCCGCGTTTTACTGCGTTGACACTTTTATTCTTATTCTCTCTGTTTATATTTTTTGTATTGTGTTGCACTTCAATTAAGTGAGAATTAGAATTCAACATGATCCATAATGCTCAGACACACGGAAGCCTTCAAACTGGTCACTTGAACATCTACCATCTTTTTAACAAGGTGGCCGATTTGAATGTTTTTCTAAACTCGTCTGAACCATTCCACCTGTTTGGTCTTAGTGAGACGCGACTTAACTCGGACATAAGCGATGAAGCCGTTCACATACCTAACTTTAGCATCACTCGACGTGACCCTCGTGTACTTGGTCAAACTGGGCTTGCCGTTTACATCCATAACTCAATCCAACATTTAGTAAAAAGGCGTGAGGACTTAGAAACTCCGGAAGTTGAGTGCATTTGGTTGGAATTTAGGGCTCCAAAAACTAAACCCGTCTTCGTCGGCTTTTGTTATCGTAACCCAGCAGCCAAGTTTGAATGGTACGATGATTTTTTGCATGCAGTAGAAAAAGTTGGCTTACCTAACTGTGACGCGTTGCTACTAGGCGACTTTAACATAGATATGTTGAAGCCCCATACCGCATGGGATTGCATCACCACACAAACAGGCTTAGAACAGTTAGTTTCGGCCCCTACTAGGATCACAAAAACAACCGCAACACTCATTGATCACATTTACACCAACCGTCCCCTTAGTGTATTCAGTGTTAGTGTTCCTGACCTCAGCATCAGTGATCACTTTCCTACTGTGTGTTCATGGTCAACAAAACTGCCAGTGCATCGTAAGAACGGGCACACAACTATAACGTATCGCTCATTTAAACAGTTTAATCAGTCTGCTTTTCTAGCAGATCTTGATCAAACACCATTTAATGTCGTTAATAACGAAACTGACCCTGAAAAGGCTCTGGCTGTTTGGTATGGACTCCTTACAAGAGTACTTAACAAACACGCCCCTTTGCGGCAAAAGCGGGTTAAAAACCACACGTTACCGCCTTGGCTAAACCAAGAAATAATCGAAGCTATGAGATTGAGAAATGACTTAAGGAGACACAAGCTATTTAGCGAATACAAAAAACAACGTAACCGTGTCAAGTCTATGGTACGCAGGGCTCAGAAGGCCCTCTTTGAACGAATGATTAAAGAAGACAGAGATACTGCCGCACTCTGGCGCGCGGTTAATCTCGTCACCCGAGGTAACAGCAAGAAATCGTCAGCCATTCCTTCTAGTATTGTTGTTGTTGTTTCTTGATTTTTAACGTCTCTCGCCACAACGAGGTGATTGGAGACAGGTAGATTATTATGATTATAGGATAAAACATAGTTCATAATTATAATATAATATAATTTATCAAAAAAAAAAAAAAAAAAAAAAAAAGGTATGTGGTGTTTTTATGATTTCGCTGTTACAATCATTGTGTCTGCAAGGAGTGTGGGTTGGTGCATATGCGGCCAACAAAGACTACGCACAGTTATAACAGAATTTTAGCATAGGGCGTCGTTGTTTGCCATCTTAGATGGGACGTACCCATCTCTGTTGTTTATATGTAAGTCGATAGTGTTGAGGAGTGGATGGCTTTCGCCAGCTCCACGGCCAGAGAATGATCAGATAGGAGTTGGAAGAGGTTTCTGATGTCGCGAGCCTGACATGATTGTCTAACTCTGGAGAGCTGTGGAGGAGGCATGCGGCATAGTAGCAGAGAGTGCTCTAGGCCGGCTGTCTCCCCGCAGTGACATAGGGTCTGGGTGAATTTCAGCTTCCAGGATCTCGTTCTGAGCCTATGGATGATCTCCGTTTGAGATCTAGGGAGTTTAGGGATAAAGGGGGAAGGATCTGCGAAGCATCGCTTTTCTTTCACGGCACACAGTTCTCGCTTCTCCCTTTTCCAGCAGTTTTGGATGAGATTGCAGTATTTGGAGTTTAGTTCAGAGGTAGAGAGGAGGATGCGAAGTTGCTGAGTTGGGGGAACGTTGAGAGCACCGACTCTGGCAGCGCTATCCGCCAGTTCGTTGCCTCTAATCCCTACGTGACTTGGGACCCAGTGGAAATCCAACTGAGTTCCTTGTCTTATGATGGCGTTTGAGAGTGAGAGGATTTCCTGCAGGAGGTCGGGTCGGGATCGAGACCGAGAGGAGCGAATGGCCTTAAGGACAGCTTGCGAGTCCACACAGACCACAACTCTGAGCGGAGTGCGGGGATAAAAAATAAGAAACTGAAGTGCGGAGATGATAGCGGTCATTTCAGCCGAAAAGACGCAGAAGCCTAGTCCAAGATAGAAGCTTTTGCTTGTATTGAGGGAGGGTATGGAGAAGCCGGCCCCGGCCCGTCCATCCTCCAGCACGGAACCATCAGTATAGATTTGGAGATGATGTTGGTATTTATTTAACGACTCCCGGACCCGAGCCGCAAGCAAGTGGGGGTTGGAGGTCTTGCTGGTGCTATGGTCCTCAATGCTGACTTTGGCGGCCTCAAGAAGCCAAGGTGGCTGTAGAGGGACTGGTTTTGGAGCGACTTCCCCAAAGACTGTATCTGGGGAATCAGCAATGTCACTGGTGTAGCTCGTTATGGATTCAAGCGTGTGGTTTTTCCTGCTAACTTTGAATTTGTCCCATTTCTTGTCTTTTACAAGGAAATGGGTGGCTGAGTTTGGGACGGTAAAGGTTCTGCTGACAAATTTGGACACTTGCAGCTTCCTGTGGTGAGCCAAGGGCAAGATCCCAGCCTCTGCATAGGCTGCACGTGTTTCGCAGTGAACCGGGACACCAAGCGCTAATTTGACCGCCTGGGAATCGATGGAGGTAAGCTTTGAGAGAAGCGATTGTGGGGCAGCGAAGTAGCACTCCTGACCATAGGAGAGCCTGGAGCGGACCAGGGCTTGGCAGAGATGGAGGAGGGTCTTTGTGTCTTGACCCCACGACTGCTTCCTTATTATTCTTATTAGGTTCAGAGCACTCTGGGCTTTTTTGATGAGGTAGTTTATGTGCGCATTCCAGCTTAAGTTCGGAGTGAAGATGACCCCCAGGAATTTTACCTGAGAACACGGCACTAGTTGCACACTTTCAAGGGAGTATGTTGGTTTGTAAATGTCTTGATTTTTGGTGAAGAATATAAGTTGGGTTTTCTCCGTGGCCAAGACAAAGCCGTTAATAGACATGTACTCTTGGGTTCTGTCAAGCACCTTTTGATAGAATTTCGACGCCTCTCGTTTTCTCTGCTCAGAGAAGCTTTTTAGAATCTTGGAGGATTGCCAGATCACCAAGTCGTCAGCGTATTGTGTAATATACATTGATGTCAATTCTTTTGGGTTGTTTTTGCCAGTCAACTTCAGGAAGGAAGGGAGGTCATACAGCATTATGTTGTAGAGTATTGGGGCAATCACAGTGCCCTGGGGAACGCCGCAGTCCACGGTCTGTGGGGCTGACAGACACTTTCCCACCCTGACTGAGAAAGTTCTGCCATGGAGAAAACTACGGACATACGAATAGATGCGCCCCGAGAGGCCGATTTGTTTCAGTTTCAACAGCAGCCTTCTGTGCCAGACAGAGTCAAAAGCTCTGCGGACATCGAAGAAAGTAGCTGTAATGCACTTCTTCTTCTTGAGGACTGTCTTCACGTGGGAAGTGAGAGATGCTAAATGGTCCGTAACTGAGCGAGCTTTTCTGAATCCTGCCTGACAGTCTGGAAGGATGTTTCTGGATTCCACAAAATATTCCAGTCTACTCTTTACGATTCTTTCGTAGATTTTACTAAGATGAGAGGTGAGAGAAATGGGTCTGTAACTGCTTGTGAGTTTTTTGGGTTTGCCTGGTTTTGGCACTGGTATTACAGTACTCTGTTTCCACGACGTTGGGAGCTCTCCGCTCTCCCAGCAGGTTTGGAAAAGACCAAGAATGATGTGTAAAAACTTCTCGGGGAAATTGCTAATCATGTGATATGAAATGTCATCGGGACCAACAGAAACGTTCGGGGATGATACAGATGAGATTGCTTCCTTCAGTTCTTTGAGGGTAATGGGGTGGTTCATAGACAAGGTGTTGTCAGGGAACGGATCGCTATATTCCGCCCTACCTTCTTCCCGAGTTCTAGACGAGCGGGCGGTTTCAGGAAGGGAGGAGGATTGGCTAACCGACGCAAAAACCCGAGCGAAAGCCTCAGCTTTACCTGCATCGTCAAATGTTGTGACGCCGTCCACATCTACTGGGGGATCGGGCAGGTTATATACATTTTTGAGGATCTTTATGCTTTTCCATGCTTTTGAGAGATCTGTATGCGAGTGTATCTGAGAAGACATAGAGCTTGAGAAGAACGCCTTTTTGGCCTTAGCTGTAGCTCTATTACATGCTATTTTAGCCCTTTTCATCATTGTGTGGTTTTCTTCTGATCTAACCTTTGTCCATATTTTATACGTTTTTCTTTTGTCTTTCTTTGCTTTCTCACATTCTTCATTCCACCAAGGATTGTTGGGCCTGGTGTCTTTATTTCTGTTTCTTCCTGTTTTGGGAATAGCCGTATCCGCTGCACTAAGTATATGTTTGGTGACATTGGCGCAGTAGACATCTACATCTTCGGATTTTAGCTTGTCGGACTGAAACTCTAAGAGGGCCCCGAATTTCGACCAATTTGCTTTCTTATAATTATAGGTAAGTTCTAGAGAGCTTGACTGAGAGCGAAAATTCACGTGAACAGCAATTGAGATGGGTAGGTGGTCGCTACCGAGGGTGTCCTCTCCGACCTCCCAGTCAACCATAGGAAACAGACCAGGAGATACTAGGGACAAGTCTATAGCAGAAGGAAGGTGGTCTGATCTATCAGGCACTCTAGTAGTGACACCACTGTTTAAAAGACACAGATCAGATTCCATGATTTGGTCTGCCAGGAAGGCTTTTTGGTTACTCGTAGCGGACTCACATACAAGGTTGTCCCAGAGGGAATGTCTGGCATTGAAGTCCCCTACAACAAGCCACTCGGCCTGTGCGTCTGAGACTTGCACTATCCACTCAGTGTCGGGCGGGTGGGGGGATTTAGGAATATATGTATTAAGGATGTTTATATGTAGACCGTTCGCAGAGCGAATAGCTATTGCACAATGATAGACTGTGTCCAAGGATGGTGGGACGGGAGAGGGGATTGGGTGGTATGTAACATCAGTCTTAACATATGTTGCCGTATGTATTTTCGTTGTTCCTGTGGTTTTGTTTACTACAGGAGGGTAGTAGTAACCTTGTAGTTTGGGGAGTTTTTTAAATGTACAGTTTGGTGACTGTAGGCAGAGCACCTGAAATTTATTCTCATACAAGTGCTGAATTAGATAGTCCAAGTTTTGGCCCAGACTACGGGCGTTCCATTGCAACACCTTAAGTTGACTATCCATTTTGACAGGGGCTTAATTAGTACAAATTAATAGGGAAAATCTAAGTTTGTTTGTTTTTATAATCGACCAAGCACACCGAGATGGCCTAGGATTTTGAACAGGTCTAGAAGCCCCTCCCGCATCAGTTTGCGATCGGGGGTGTGGGCTTGGTATTTTAGATAGAGCCAGTCGGAGAACAATCCAAATACGGCCGAGGGGTTTCCTTCTTCCAGGGCTCTGACCAGTGACTTCAAGAGGTTTTTGATGAAGGTATGCTGGTCAAGGGAACTCCAGTCATCAGAGCCCTCCATTGCCAAATCGAAAGATCCTTCACTGCCTGCGTCAATGTCGTTACTATCGGATTGAATGAACGGGGTAGGGGGAGATTCATTCTGCACATTCTGGGCCTCACTCTGCTCGACTATGTTCTCCGGATCGCTTTTTCCAGACTTTGAGGAATGGGAGGCACTTGTGAGGGACTGTTGAGCAGACTCTTTTTTCTTGTTTTTACCTCTTTTACGAGTTTTCTTGAGACGGAGGTTTTCATGTTTATTATGACTTTCGCTACTTTTGGCGGCTGCCTGCTGTTGCTCTAGAGCAGACCGAGGTTCTATGTCAGGCAAGATTGTCTCCGTTACTGATGGGGATTCGGCAATTTCAGGGCGGTTAGATTTTGCTGAGTCATGTTTTTGGTGTTCTGAGAGCTTGGGTGGATGGGCGGGGCGGGCGGGGGCCGGCCTGCCCGGAGCAGTGATCACTGGAGGCCCCCAGAACTGCTTGTCGTACTGGGGGCTGAAGGGGGAGGCCTCGTTAACCTCCTGTCCAACCTTAGCACGCCTCAGAGCTTCTGAAAAGGGAATGTACGTTTTTGACCTGATTTCATTTGCTCTTTTATGAAGAGTGTACTCCGGACACTTAGCATAGGCGGGGCTATGGTCCCCACCGCAGTTTACGCAATTTCTTGAGTTCTTACAGTTAGCACGCTCATGATCAGGCTGTGAACACTGTGAACAACTTGACTTTTTCGCACGACATTGACCCTTGGTGTGCCCCAGGCGCTGGCATCTAGTGCATCTGCGCACGGGCGCAGAGAAAGGCACTACGTCAACATAAGCGCCTACTAGATGTACTCTCTGTGGCAGGGTGGCTAATTTGAAGGTGACCTTTACAGCTTTGGTAGAATCGCCTTTCTTGTTCTTCAGACGCTCCACAGAGGACGCGTTGCCGAGTGATTGTCTCACTCTCTGCAGCTCGCCCTCTCCGAGCGGTATGCCGTAAATGACTCCTACTGTAGTAGGTTGGGGTATGGAGCACCTCACCTTTGCCCCACCCAGTTCTCTCTGAATGCTAAGTTTGTGTTGGATAGTAGCGTTTTTACAGTGAGCAATGTAGTGCCCCGAATTTAACCTTTCCATGATGAGTTCGTCCTGCTTTACTGCCCCAGCAGCACGTCGGACAGGGTCAAACCATGGATGAAAGAAAGACAGTTTCGTTGAGCCAGTGCCCAGATCAACTATTTTGACCGGGAACTGTGCAAAAGTACGTTGGGGTTTAATTCGAGGTTGCGCGTAGTTTGCATCATGGGCAGGTTTAAAAGCAGCTTTGTTCTTTCTAACGAACGCCGCTCGGGCTTTACACGTATGGCCGGCGTGATCAAAGCCTTCATTGTCAATAGCACTAGCGAGTTGACCATTGCAGCTGACGTCTTCAGCGCCATTGTTAGCGTCGCCCGGAGCATCGTTATCGGACGAACCGGGAACAATTGGGGGGTTTTCCGAGTCACGAGAAGGGGAAATCGGAGGATGGGACTGCACAGAGGCATGACTATCTTCGTCAAATAAATCATCATCTTCCGAGTTTCCGTCTTCCTCAAGGATTCTTAATTTTTTTCCGTCCGTGCCTAGATCAGGCGAGTCGGAGGGATGAGTACGTTTACCTACTACAGGGGTAGCAGGAAAAGAGTTGTTCTCAATAGTTGTGTCGGTGTGACCAGTAGGTCGTTCCTCTCCCTGGGGAGTAGCATTTGAATCAAGATGACCCTCTACCGGGTCCATGACATAAGCTAACTTCAGCACTGTTTAAGACAACGTGGCTCTGAACTAGAATATGTTTAATACGATTAATGGCTACAGAGACAGACAGAGGGGGGAAAGACAGCAGCAGCAGTTAAAAATGGCGGAAACAAAGACGATACAAAGAGCGGGAATTTCAAACCGATCAGGATGTGATAGCGGAAAATGCCAACGCGACCGGAACGGTGTACAAAAAGGAGTGAAAGAATGAAAACTAATCTATAGCTAGGAAAAGAACAAAAAAAATGCAAAGGCAAAGAGAGCATAAGAGAAAAAAGATTGCAAGATGGGAGAATGGAGAGATGATACAATATGTACAGCATAAAGAAAAAAGCAGAGAGGCAAAGGCCTGCAAACCGAAATGGCAGGCAATAATAGTGATAATAGACACTTATCTGGGTGTTCGGAGGATTTCAGCGACAGGCCACTGAAGGGAGAACAAACCGGATCACACTGTGTTAGTGGAAGGGAAGTTGGTCTCCACCGAAGGCGTCCCGGGCGAATATCCTCAGTACACGTAAAAGTGAATCCAAGCTGTGCGCAGAGAGCTCAGCCATACGTCCGACCTCGACGGTAGCTCGCAGTCGAATGATTCTTCTAGTATTACTGCAGACACTTTTAATAAACATTTTCTGTCTGTTGCCGAGTCAATCATACCCTCAAGCGGTAACGCGTCTTACACATGCCCGGAGGCCCTGCTTAAAGCTGAGGTGCAATGAGAAAAACCCGCCCAGCGCGTGTTTTAAAAAGACTACAGGACCCAGCTTGGGCCCTGCCCCTAAGTGGGTCAAATCGGTTCGTAACACAGTTGACGGAGTTGGCAACTGCGTATCCCGAGCTTGCAAAACTCTCGGAAAACGACAGACCACTTCCTGTTGCACGGAAATCATCGCGATTAGCAGATCGGACAACAGCAGACGATTCTTTGACACTTTGAAACTGACCGACAGCCACGGATTTTACGCGCTGGGGACTATGATGGCAGAATGCACGGCTGTACATGCTGTAAGTATGACTCCTGACACTTTGTAGTTGTGAACGAATTTTTTCAACACGTACCTCCAGTCCAATATAGGCTAATATAAATAAAGAAGCATTGTGATGTACAACCAATACAGTAAATTGAGAGAGAGAGAGAGAGAGAGAGAGAGAGAGAGAGAGAGAGAGAGAGAGAGAGAGAGAGAGAGAGAGAGAGAGAGATATTATAACAACAAACACAAAACGACAAATAACCCCTCCTTCCTCACCCTTCCGATATCAAATAAAGCTTCAGGCTGTACTGTGTAACTTACGGATAGCTCGGCCTGGTCCATATCCAGTGTGCGTCCAGGCAAGACACAAATGGCCTGCTCTGTCCGTCGGGTGGTCGAGTGTCGTCTGCTACTGTTGATGTCAGTAAAAATATCGCTGGTTTAGATCAGTGATCGCGGTGCGCACTCGCTGCAAACAGGAAGTGGCCTGTCTTTTTCACGGGAGTTTTGCCAGCACGACAAACGCAGTTGAAAACTCAGTCAACTGGGTTGCAAACCGGTTTGCCGAAGTTAGCCGAACGTTCACGAAGACAGGGCCCTCGCTGGGTCCTGCAAAGTTTTTTTAAAACACGTGCGGGGCGGAGTTTTGTGACTGTTTCTCAGCTTTAACTTCTGTAAGCAGAAGACTAAGGACAAACCCCCCTTCTCTATACCGCCTCTAGCTGTGTATGAAGTAGGAAAACTGATCGGGTCACTGAAAAACAAAAAATCATCGGGACCTGACGAGATCAGCCCTAAAATACTGAAACTGTCCCTTCCCTATACAGTAGAATCGTTAACGTATATTTATAACTTATGCATCCAACAAAATACGTTTCCATCAGAACTGAAGCAAGCCAAGGTTATCCCTTTGCCTAAATCAAAAGATCTGTCTGATGTTAATAACTATAGACCCATTTCAATATTATCCAGCCTTTCCAAACCTCTTGAAAGACACGTGCACAAACACCTTTATCAATATTTGGAGAGTCGCAGTCTTTTGCACGTATTTCAGTCCGGCTTTCGCCCCAAGCATTCTTGTCACACGGCACTGACAAGACTTATTGATGCGTGGCTAGCATCCATGAATAACTCCCAAATAACTGGGTCGATCTTTATTGATTTTAAGAAAGCTTTTGACCTTGTAAATCATAACATTCTTTTGTCAAAACTTCAAGCATATCTCTGCAATGCAGGTGCTGTCTCATTGTTTACTTCATATTTAAGCGGAAGGAAGCAAAGAGTACTGTTAAATGGATCCTACTCCTCGTATGGTCTCGTCAAAAGCGGAGTGCCTCAGGGCTCTGTCCTCGGGCCATTGCTGTTCTGCATATTTATCAATGACCTTCCACTGCAATTAGTTGCCGCGATATTTCTTGTGACATGTTTGCTGACGACTGCACACTACATACTCCTCACAAAGATGTAGCTGCAATTAGCACGCGTCTGCAGGAAAGCCTGCATGAGGTCACCGACTGGTGTCATTCCAACTCCATGTCCCTGAATCCGTCAAAAACAGAATGTATGGTTATAACCACACGTCAAAAGCACCAGCTATGCCCGCTCTCTCTTAGTCTGTGTATAAACGGCAGCCCAATTGAGCAAGTATCACACCACCGCCTCTTGGGGGTCACTATAGATGATCAGCTTAAATGGCAACTGCATATTAATAATGTGTGCAAAAGGGTTTCCAGCGGCCTGTATATGTTGTCAAAATTGAAAACAATTACTGACACAGATGCGCGTCTTCTTTTCTACAATGCTCATGTCAAATCGCACATAGACTATGCATCAACAGTGTGGGATGGTTATAGTGATGTACATTTGAAGAGGCTGAACTCCATACATAGGAGAGCTGCTAAGCTTATATTTCCCGATCCCGAACTCTCAACTGACGAAAAGCTTAAAACTTTAAAAATGCTCCCTCTATCCCATCACTTTCAGTTCAATAAAGGTGTATTGATGTACAAGCTGTACAAGCAATCATGTCCACTGTACTTGAGTTCTTTTTTCTCAGAACGGATATCTGTAGCTTCTAGACATGGACACCATTTCAAAGTACCCCTGCCGCGTATTGATTTATTCAAAACCAGTTTGTCATTCTCGGGAAGTTCATTCTGGAATTCTATTCCTGCAGAAATCAGAAACGCAAAGACGCTCACCTCATTTAGGGTCAGCCTCTTCAAACACCTAGAATCTCTGACGTAATCTAATCAGTACAGTACAGGGATAACTTGCGCGTGTGTTCAGATGTGTGAATGTGTGTGTGTGTGAGAATGTTTGTGTGTGTGTGCGAGAGTGAGAGAGACAGAGAGAGAGAGAGAGCGTCTCTCTTTTTTTTTCTTTTTTTTATATATATAATATATAGTGGACCATAATATCTGAGTGTCAAGAGTACATTGAATACTGCATGTTCTATGTATAATGTTTTTGCCTTCATATGTGTGTACGCGATATTTTTGGGCGCGCGTTCACGTGTGTGTGTGTGTGTGTGTGTGTGTGTGTGTGTGTGTGTGTGTGTGTGTGTGTGTGTGAGTGTGTGTGTGTGTGTGCATGCTGTGTGTGTGTGCATGCTGTGTGTGTGTGGGTGTGTGAGACACACAGAGAGAGAGAGAGAGAGAGAGAGAGAGAGAGAGAGAGAGAGAGAGAGAGAGAGAGAGAGAGAGAGAGAGAGAGAGAGAGAGCACATATATACATATTTGCCTTTGCTGTATGAATTCTAATGTACTTAATGATTTTCTGTGTATTGCTTTACTTTGCATTTTTACTCATTTTATATTTTTGTGCGTACGCGGTATGCGCGTACGTATGTCTGGAGTGCGTGTCCGAGAGCATGTGTGTGTATGTGTGCGTGTGTGTCTAAGTGCGTGCGTGTGCAAGTTTGTGTTTGTGTGTGTGTGTGTGTGTGTGTGTGTGTGAGCGTGCGTGTGCGTGCGTATGTGCGGGCGTGCGTGCGTGAGCGAGTGCATACATGCGTCAGTGTGTGGTATGTGTATGTTTACACGTCTATGTCATTTATGTAGTAGATGTAGCAACGGCAAGTTTGAAAACTGGTCCTGTTACCAATAACTTCTACCGTTGGAAAATAAAGGTTCATTGTTCATTGTTCATTGTTCATTGCTTTCCCGTTCCTCCACGAGCAACCTCGAGCAGCGCAGCTGCCACGTCTGGGGGCACGACAAAAGTGTTGTTTCCTTTGCCCGTGGCTTGTTCAGCCTTTTTTCCGTTGGCCTGCTTGTCTTTACCTGCGTTGGCATGTTTGTCCTTATCTACGTTGGACTGTTTGTCTTTACCTCCTTTGGCTTGTTTGTCCTTAAGTGCCTTGGATTTTTTGTCTTTTCCTGCCTTTGCTCGTTTTACGTTATCCACGTTTTCTGGCTCATCGCCAAAAGCCGTGTTGTCCAGAAGACATTGTTGTTTAGCAAAAGCGGCCAGCAGAGACAGGCCGTAGAAGTTTCTCTTTTCCCCTTCACTTCCTTCATCGTCCGTTTGCTCGTCCTGCAACTCCTCGTGAAACGATTTCATCTGTAGCGATGGGGAGAGAAGGACTGATTTAGAAGCAACATGCTCAATTTGACGTGGGTGAGTTTTTACTTGATGGAACAGGGCGCCAAAATGACTCACAACCCAATACGCAGAAAGCCGAGTGCGCGGGCCAACGGCGGGTGACGTCGGCCCCATGGCCTTTGCGCACTAGGAGCAGACCTACACGGGGTCATTTTGGCCTCGTGAGGCCAAAAGGTGATCCCGTGTCGATTTGTTGTGAGTCATTTTGCGGTGATACATCTGCGTTATAAGTTTCGTAATCTCAGTTGCATAAGATAAGATATCGTGTATTGCCATTTGCCTTGAAAAATAACGCATGGGGATGCGTGTTGGTATCGTTACATTTGCAAACATCACAGTCAACAATAAGAAACAATTAGTACTCTATCACACATACCCTATGCCCTACACACACTTTAAGAAGCTTTACAACTAGACAATATGCACATACCCCACCCAACCATCTACCCCCCCCCCCCCCCCACACACACACACACACACACTCATCTTCCACCATCACCACCATTGAGCATTCTTAAGCACACAACACACACGCATATTAGTCTATGAGATCTAAAAAATAATTAAAGGTATATCATTTAAGACCAAAATACTATATCTTAAAGAAGATATGCCACTATTTTAGTGATCACAGTCGGGTGTAAAATTGGTTAATAGACTTAAGACTATTGTACACTATCCGCTCGAGCGTCGGGGTCGCGCCCTGCCGAGTGAGAACACTCATGGGATCACCTCGACAAGAAGCGCCTCAGTCCTGCGCGGGCCACTAAGAAACATTTTCGACTCCACCCTCCCCCCCCCCCCCCCACCCCACAAGAGAAAAGAAACAAAAGGAAAAGGAGAAAACGAGAGAGTACGAGATATAAGCCAAGATAAAACGTTGGACAAAGTGCACATTCAATGGGCAAAAGTTTATCGGTCGACGTTGGCTGTCACTGGCCAGTGCACGCACAGTTTCCCTTTGGCCCTATAAACGTTTGCTTAATTGGTAGTATAATTTTCTTTCTGCTTTCTCTCATCCACCCATCGCCCCAGTCGACTAATAATATGAGAGTCTGAAAAGCAGGATTGGCTTTCTGTCCTCTGTAAAATGTCCCCACACACCGCTGGACCAACACCCCCCTTCCCCTGCCAATCTCCACCCCCCACCCCACCCCCACCCCCGACCCCTCAAAGAGAGGTAACTGATTATCTCTGGTGGATTACCTTTAAGAAGAAACGCTTTTCAGTGTACGGTCGCTGAGACCGGAAGTCAAACCTGGCCACTTCCTTTTCTTCGCCACACAGCCGGACCATGCCGCTGCTGAAGGTTGGCGTCATGTTCTCGATCATCAGCACGACCGACAGGCGCTGGTACTGCCACTGTCTATCCTGCACATCACGTGATGCGCTATTCATTGTCAATGTTTCAGGCCTACTCATATCTATGATAGTATTCTAAACACTGCTAGTGCCCTTGCCCATGCAGCCACCGTTAACTCTTTGGCTGTCGATAGCGCTTTTAGTCGAGGTGATTCCTACAGAAATCGCCTCGACTAAAAGTGCTATCGACGGCCAAAGGGTTAAACTGTACCGGCAAACTGCATGAGTGCATGCACAGGGGGGTTAAAGCATTTTTTTTCTTACCAAAACAGCTGTCCACACCGGCAGTACAGTCTGGACCCCCTCTTCGGGGACCTAGGTCTACATTTCTATGCATCAAAGGGCTGAAAATCCAATGAATATGTAATTTGCCCCCTTCGCGGGGGAAGGGGGGGGGGGGGCTTCCATTTTCATTGCTTTCATAGTGCTCCCCTGTCTTTCCTATCTTTTTGTACTTTGGCCAACTAGATCTATGATCATTGGTCATTAACGCACAGTCACGTTCCCTGACAGTGCTTTTACCTACTGATAGTCTTCCTATATGCTAGAGACCTTCAGGAAGGGGGTGAGGGATGGAATATTTCAATACTCCCTACCGATGCTGCTCAAAAACCGTTCAAAACAGACGGTGGCTTTTGTATTGTGTGTGCGAGTCGCTCTCGTCGTGTACGTCATATGAGCCGTGTGGATACAACTTCTCAAGAACCATCGAAACAAGTGCGCCGGGCAGAGATAGACTCCTGACTACACAGACCGATCCATTTTGGGGATGAAATGTCAATCAGATTTAGCCTTTCGATCAATCAAACGCTGTACACCATGTGCTTCTGATTACCAAGCAAGCAGAAGGTCCGGCCTAACAACGGCGGATGTTTTTGCTTGCGAGGCATGGAAGCGCGTCGGTGTTTCCATTATTTTAGCCAACTTCTGCGGTATTGGAAAGCACTGTTGTCAAGTTATGGGAAGTGTACATCAGATTCCTGATAGCCCAATCCATATTTAGGTGAAGAATGTTTTCCGTTCCCAAAGCCTTTATCACGACCGGCAGAACGAAAAAACGCGAAAGAAAAGCTTACGGTCGACCACATGGTCAACTGAACCTGAGAGAATCACAAGACATCACTCACTATACGTATGAGCGAAAGTAAAATTTCTATTTTTCATGTTCATTCACACACTGACTCCATCGCGTGTACTTACATTTGGTCTGCTAAACTGGGGCGTAGATCTGTCAATTGTGTATGACGCATTCGTGCTAAATTGGATCTTACATTAGATCTGTCAGCTGTGTGTGAAGCTTTCGTGCATAGTGTACGCTGACCCCGTATGGCTGTGAGCGTGAGTATGGGTGAGAGATGCCTCATTGATGTAATCAGACTAAGTACTAGCAGAAGTTTTCGGCGGAGGGTGGGGGGGGGGATGGGGGGGGGGGGGGGGTTAGACGTTTTAGACAAACTTCGGAAAATTTTACGAGTGATGCCTGCCTGCGCGAGAATTTCTTTCAAAGACTCAGTAGCGGGATATGCCCACATGTTAGTAAAGGATCACCCATAATTTCTGACTGTAAACACATCTGATATTACCATCAGAAAGAGCGCATAAAAATGTGTGGTCGTGCACAATTTCAAAGCTCTGCCTGTTATATTTTTTTTTTAAATCACAACTTGGTTTTCCAAAAATAAGACGATTTGCGCATGTCATAAAATGCTAAGCTTAGGGTCGAATTGCTACATAATCTATTGACTGACAATATCAGCCCCCACTCGCTGTACTGATTAACCCCAATACCTAGTTTGTACTGATTATATTACAGCTCCAATAATGGTATACTTTAGAAAAATGCCATCCTAATAATGGTTAAAAAAAAATCAACGTCAAACAGCGCGCGTTACTATGCTAGCAGACTACACCTGCGCTCTTTCCGTGAAGCACGCGTTGCATTCTTGCCGGACTCCGATTAAAGGGGCGGGGCCAAATAAAAAGTAGGTCGGTCTATTACGCTATGGGCGCCAAAACATAATTTTTTTATTTCTATTTTGAGTGCACCTTGACAGACACACACAGTGTGTTGGCACATCTACCCAGAGTCTCTGTGGCCCTTTGTACAACCGACAAAGCTCTGGACAATCAGTGCACGTGGATCCCCGCTAACCCCCCCCCCCCTTCCATTCCCCTCCTCCAGCCCCCTCCCCGATACCGTGTAATAATTATGCGCGAATATAACTGTTGTAGTACACGGTATACAGAGGGCTTTATCCCCATCACATCACGTGGACGCAGATTGCGTTCTGGAAATCTTTGTTAACTCTTTGGCCGGCCTGTCGGTAGTGGTCCTTGTCGCGATGATTCCTGCAAGAAGTCATCGCGACAAAATCCGCTACCGACAGCCACGGGGTTAATTAAACACCAAGGAGCCCCAGCCGCCCATGGATCAACTTCAAGGATGCGAAATGATGTCAGCCTCCGCATGAGACGCTAGCGTCTCATGCGGAGGCTGACATCATTTCGCATCTGCGGGGCCTCACAAGGATCTACCCCGTGCGCAAAAGGCCGTCGGGCCGACGTCGGCCGCCGTTAGCCCGCGCACGGTCGTGGCCTTTGCGCACTGGGTAGGGCTCTCGCAAAGGGGCCTTACGATCGAACTTTTCCTGAATGAGAATACCGCTGCGCCACCGCATGCCCAACGGCCCACCGCACGAACTTATTACTACAACAGAAGGGAGGTAAGCTTCGGAACACGCGAAAATCTCCCAGCATGCACTAGCCTCGTTCTCGACATCTTGAGTCACCGACGCTAAATACTTTAGCAGAGTGCCGTGAACGACTCGGACTCCACGCCGCTCTGCATTGCATCCATTGTATTCAAACTTTACTTTTGATTACTTTGAACATTCTTTTTCGGAAAGTCAAAACGCCACTTTAGATCTTTTATTTTCATTTCAAACCCAAACAGCCAGTGACATCCTTGGCAAACACGGACAAGCAAAGAAACCTTGGGTTACAGCTGACATCTTTGTTCTATGTGACAAGCGTCGAGAATTAAAGAAAAAGAAAGCAGAGGTAGAAGGAGCTAAACAATACAGGGAAATTAACCAGGATATCAAGAAAAGCATGAAAAAGGCAAAGAATAAGTGGATTGAAGATCAGTGTAAACACGTAGAAGAAAATGTGAAGAAAAATAATAGCAAAAAAGCATACCAGCTGGTGAAAGACCTGACCAGTGTAAAACAAGGACGCTCCTCGATCATTCAAGATAGTGAAGGGAACTGTCTTACGGAAGACCAAGACATACTGAAGAGATGGACAGAGTACTGCTCAGATTTGTACAACCACCGAGCTGCAGGGGACCCAGGCATACTTGTCAACCCACCTGTGACCAACAATGGCAACTATCCCATCCTCCGAGAAGAAGAAGAGGCTGCAGTGAAGTCGCTGAAAAAAGGGAAGGCAGCAGGAGCAGACAACATCCCTGCAGAGCTAGTCCAAGAAGGGGGAGAAGACACGATAAGCGCCTTACTAACAATCTGCAATAAGATCTGGCAGTCATGGGATTGGCCCACACCATGGACCCAATCACTTATAATAACTCTCCCCCCAAAAAGGCAACTTACATCAATGCCTACCCCACCCGGGTCTGCCTTGGGGGACTTGGGTGGGGTTAGGTATTTTTTAGTTCCCAGGGTCACCCTGGTCAGCCCCACAGGGTGGGTTTTTCTCTCTATTCTGGGGCATGTGTTTCTGTCTACCCTTTGTCCATTCACCTGTATTTGCCTTTTTAAAACTCTCCCTACTGTCTGCACTGCCTGTAGCTCTTGATATTGGATGTGTGTTGCTAAATGGTCTTAGCTTTATTTAGGCCCCATGTTGTAGGTTTATTTAACGTATTTGACCGGCTGGCGACATACATTCAATTTTCTGTTTATTTTTTTTTTCACAAGCAGTGCAGGCACGTCCTGAGAAAGCCTTGTTGCTGTCGGGACGTTAAGCAATGTACAATCAATACATCAATGCCAGAACTATCGCACGATCAGTCTTATATCCCACCCAAGCAAAGTCCCCCCACCCGGGTCTGCCCTGGGGGACTTGGGTGGGGTTAGGTACTTTTTAGTTCCCAGGGTCACCCTGGTCAGCCCCACAGGGTGGGGTTTTCCTCTCTATTCTGGGGCATGTGTTTCTGTCTACCCTTTGTCCATTCACCTGTATTTGCCTTTTTAACACTCTCCCTACTGTCTGCACTGCCTGTAGCTCTTGATATTGGATGTGTGTTGCTAAATGGTCTTAGCTTTATTTAGGCCCCATGTGTTAGGTTTATTTAATGTATTTGACCGGCTGGCGACATACATTCAATGTTCTGTTT
Organism: Semisulcospira habei; assembly: GCA_036245525.1. Classification (NCBI taxonomy): domain Eukaryota; kingdom Metazoa; phylum Mollusca; class Gastropoda; family Semisulcospiridae; genus Semisulcospira; species Semisulcospira habei. Next base: position 48,043,749 of record BTPG01000005.1, on the reverse strand, counting down.
AGTTTTTTTTTTTTTTTTTTTTTTTTTTTTTTTTTTTTTTTTTTTTTTTTTTCACAAGCAGTGCAGGCACGTCCTGAGAAAGCCTTGTTGCTGTCGGGACGTTAAGCAATGTACAATCAATGTACCCAAGCAAAGTCACGTTAAAGATCCTACTGAACAGGCTGAAGCCACATGCAGAGGAAATCATAGCTGAGGAACAGGCAGGCTTCAGACCAGGGCGCAGCACAACTGAGCGGATCTTCAACCTGAGAGTTATATGTGAGAGGTACCTCCAGCACCAGCAGGACATCTATCATGTCTTTGTGGATTTTAAGAAAGCGTTTGACAGGGTGTGGCATGCAGCCCTTTGGTCCACCATGAAGCTATACAACATCAATGCCAACCTGATCAAAGTCATAGCAAACCTTTACAACAAGGCCACTAGCGCAGTCTGCTTCAACGGCAAAATAGGAAACTGGTTTAGCACTACAGTTGGAGTCAGACAAGGCTGCTTGCTCTCACCTACTCTTTTCAACATCTTCCTGGAAAGAATCATGACAGACGCTCTGAAAGATCATGAAGGAACTGTCAGTATTGGAGGCAGAACAATCACGAACTTGCGCTTTGCGGACGACATTGATGGCCTTGCAGGAACAGAGAAGGTGGAAAAGCTGGATAGTACAGCCATTGCATATGGGATGGAAATCAGTGCAGAGAAGACCAAGCTGATGACCAATAACGCCAGTGGCATTGTCACTGAAATCATGGTTGGAGGCCAAAAACTGGAAACAGTTAAGAAATTCAAATACTTAGGAGCCATTGTGACAGATGAGGGATCAAAACCAGAAATACTGTCCAGGATTGCACAGACAACAACAGCACTGACAAGATTGAAGACCATATGGAAGGACAGAAACATCACACTCTGCTCCAAGATCAGACGGATGCGCTCCTTAGTCATCTCAGTGTTCTTGTATGCCTGCGAGTCATGGACCCTCACAGCAGACCTTGAAAGGAGGATACAAGCCACTGAAATGAGATGTTTTCGAAGGCTGCTTGGCATCTCATACAGAGATCACATCACAAACGAGGAAGTGGGAAGCAGAATCAGGCAAGCCATCGGGCCCTATGAAGACTTATTAGCCATTGTGAGAAAACGCAAACTGAAGTGATATGGGCATGTCACGCGTTCAGCAGGGCTTGCCAAAACAATCCTGCAAGGCACTGTGCAAGGAGGACGAAGGAGAGGAAGACAGAGGAAAAGATGGGAGGACAATATCTCAGAGTGGACAGGACTGAAGCTGGGCGATACGCTGAGAATGGCAGAGAACAGAGAGGATTGTAGGGAGCTGGTTGCCAAGTCATCAGTGGTGCCCCAACAGTCGGCAAGACTACGGGATATAGATAGATAGATAGATTTTCATTTCGCAGGATATACTAATTTACATGAACCAATAAGCGTGACGCTTATTTCCGAGCCGAAATAGAACTCAGAAAATGGATGTTTGCAAGAATGATGCTTGGATGTGCAAACAGCCTTGATGCTGAACTATCGGTTGTCAGTGATCGGCAGACAAGGTCGGTATGGATTTCTGGCAAAAAAAAACAACAACC
>BTPG01000005.1:47391743-47429156 GCA_036245525.1 Semisulcospira habei | reverse complement strand
TAACTCCAAAATGTGGGTATTTCGTACCTCGGGCGCCGCGAGTTAAACATTGCACGGCATGCTTACACATGTTAAACTGAACTGTATACCGGTCGCATGCTTCTAATGCAAATATCGCTAAGACACGGGGGAGAACAGATAATTAAGTACGATGTATTCTGCATCGACAGAACTCAATAGCCGGAAACATCGTACTGCTGACTTCCTGACACTTCATACGACAAACTTGTGTTGGGTCCCAACATCGGCGTTGACTCAACCTCGGGCAAAGTGACATATACTGCTCACAAATAGTAATGTGTACGGGTATATCCGTGATTAGCCATACAACTGGCCTACAATTTCACAACATTGGTGTGACATATAGTGCTCACAAAAAGTAAATGATTTATTACTTTTAGCTTTAATTATTAAAATATCTGAAAGAGTTTAAACATTAATCAGCCAAAAAGGTGACTGCAGTTTGCAGATGTGAGGTTTTTACGACATTTTAGTAATTTAAGCTGAAATTATGGCGTCCCTTACTTTTTGTGAGCACTATATATCACACCAATGTTGTGAAATTTTGTAGGGCAATGGGATGGCTAATCACTGATATAACCGTTTAGGGTTATTATACCCATTCTGAGAACTTTTGGTAATTCAAGCTGAAAAGTTAATGTATCTTACAATTTTTTAGCATAATATGTCAATCTGGCCGAGGTTGGGTCCCAACAGCTTGAACGTCGTGCAGCATGATAAAACGTCGTACTGGTCGCACAATTTCATGCAAGTTTGGCTAACACTTAGCGATATGCAAATTTATTGACTGGAACACAAATAAAACCTGTATTTGTGATCGCAGCGTCCATATTATGAATCGTTCTTCTTCCTCATTAGTTGTATTCAAGCCACGCAGCGCAAATATTTATGATGTCGATACACGTACGAAAATACGGCTCGAAAATACGTGTATTCGGTGTTTGATGACGGATAATCATCGTTAGCTTGACTTTGCATGTAGCGTTGCCTTCACCCGTTTTCGTCCCTGAAAGAAACGTGTGCCATTCTGTGATTTTGGACCTTACGGCCTATAGGCCGTAAATCAAAATCACAGGCTGGCACACCAAGATGGAAAACGTGGTCTGAATTGGCAGATCAATGAACAATTTTCTATCACATTATTTTGGCGTCAGGACAGTTAAGAAGGAATAATTTATATCTCGAATGCTGACGATGAGAGGTAACAGAGAGGTTACAATTACGCTGGACGACTCAGACAACAAACGAGAGCGAGACCCCGGTGGACAACCAGCTTGCACCATATGTAGAGGCAACACTCCGAACATTTCTAAGAGGCATAGATCCTCATGAGCCCTGGAAATGTTTGAAGCGTTTTTTTTTATGGTTGTCATAGAAGCTGGTTATACACATGACTTAGTTCGTTGTTGGGGGGTCGTTCGTCGGAAACGTAACCTCGCTGTTGACGCTCACAGAACTGCCCCGATGAGGCAAAGGACAGCAAGTTCATTTTTTCTAGAAAATCGCGATCTTTCATTGTAATATAATTACTATCTCGCTTTTCGCAAGAATTGACTTATTGCCTTTTACCTTCGCAGCGCAGAGAACTGTTGACTAGACTTGATTTGAGCTCCATCCACACACTTTTGCAAGGAAGTATAGAGTTAATGCTAGTTCCTATCAAAGATGTTGTCGAGAAACAGGTGCACAATTGTAACCCTTTTTAGCCCCAGAACCTTGCAGCAGGAGATCGACTGACCATGATAATTCAAGGGTAGTGCCAGATTAGTTTGGCGCCTTCAGGTGCCAAGCTAATCTGGCACTACCCTTGAATTATCATGGTCAATCCATCTCCTGCAACTGGTACATAGTCATTATGCAAACAGCTCCAAAATTTCAAAAATGGGACCTTGGGGCTAAATGGATAAAGGATGGAAATTAACCGCTATTGTTGTTGTCTTTCACACTGCTCACTGATGGAGCTACAATCGACCCGTGGTCCCCCCCCCCCCATCCCCCCCCCCACCGCCATCTCCCCTCACCTTCTTATTTAGACCTAGATCACAGAAAAGAATGCTTTGAGTTTGCCGGAAAATGGACTTATCCAGTCAATGCGCTGAACATTACACGATCCAGACCAAAAATGGATTTATCCAGTCAATGCGCCGAACATTACACGATCCAGACCAAAAATGGATTTATCCAGTCAATGCGCCGAACATTACACGATCCAGACCAAAAATGGATTTATCCAGTCAATGCGCCGAACATTACACGATCCAGACCAAAAACTGGGTGACTGCCAAGCGTGTAAAATGCAGAGACGAACCCAACGGAGAAAGAAACACTCTCAGCAAAGACAGTTACAATAATAATAATAATGCATAGCATTTATATGGCGCATTTCTCATATTTATAATATAACTCAATGCGCAGAATGTAGCCGCGAACTGAACCCAACAAGCACGCTCACGTGAATCACACGCATTCACTCACACACTGTACGTAAACACAGAAGATTCACGTGGTGCTAAGGGCAAGCTCAAGCGAGCTACTGACGGTATTTGGAAATCGTTTTGTATTTGAAATTTTATTAAGTTGGCTGAAACTGATACCAAAGTGGAGGGGGAGGAAGAGCCGGAGTACCCGGAGAAAGAACCCCCGACGGTCCGCCCGAATTAACGGTGACACTTACTAGAGGAGAAAAATCCGACGCCGGAACCCGAAATCGAACCTCGCACCTTTAGCATTGGTGGCAGGCGCCTTAACCACTGCGCCACGGACCGCCCCAACACAGTTTATTAATATTTCGGGTAAAAATCATTTTTCAAAATAGTAAAACAAACAAATATTGAAGATCAGTTGCTACTTATCTTCATTATTACAGAAGGAAAGTGGAACATTATACGATTTTATCTGAGAAAACTGAACTGTAACTAAACCCAACCCTTCATTTCCCGCCTCATTATTTTAAGCTAGAGCTGCTGCGGCAACTGTGTATTGTCGATATTCGCAATGATGAGTTTTGTCCCTTGTCAAAAAGGGAGAGTTGGGCTCAATTAGAGGTCAGTTTTCCCGGCTAAGAGTCACCGTCTGTTCGGCGCGCTGTAACAGCTAGAGGCTGCAGACTGCGTTTCTGAAATCTTTGTTTTTATTTCAACGCCAAAGTCACGACATGGAGAGGCATAGATCCTCATGTGCAGCTGGATCTTGTTCACGTTTTCTCCCCAGTGAAGTGGATACGGTGATTGACACCATCTGCACTGAATATAATAAGCGGCCCTATGACTTACTCATCCGGTGTTTCATATCGTTCTCCCATTTGATCATTGGACGCACGCTGCAGGGATCGCAGTGACTGAGGATGCAAAGAGACCATTTCGTATTTTGGGATGCCACCCTCGCCCTCTCGGGAACCGCTCTAAATTTAAATTGTGATTTTAAGCACAGATTCAGTACAGCTAAGTTAATAAGGTGGCTGGACCCTCATTTGCTTCCCAGAGAGTAAGTCAGGACTCTTACCCTCCCTTCCAAAAGACAACCAGTGGGACTCCCACCTCTCCCGGCGTCTTCACAATGTGTTGAGTTGTAAATCCAGTTAATTAACTATTTCAAGGCGCCTTATATCAATAACTACGCAAGTGTTATATAGCGTTGCCGGCAGCAACGCTTTACACCACGTCCGCAGCTATTGATGCGGGAAGCCTTAACTGACATCCCAGACACGCTGCATTCGGATATGCGGTTTTATATCGGTTTTATGCCGCGTATGCGGATGCGGCACGTCTCGAACGAGTTAACGTACGGAGCCTTGAGGTTGAAATGTCTGTTGGGATTTTAAATTGTATCTTGAAGATTGTCTTTATACATTTCTCAGCCCAGGACAAGTTCTGTTTGCCATGTATTTTGTCCCGGCTTTCTTCAGGTCATACGACCATTTGAATCGAGTTAAATTTGGCCGCACGGTCTAACCCGGGTTTACCGTGTGACGTGCCTCAGTGTGATATGACCTGCAAACGGTCAGACATAAGCCGCTTAACTTACCACGCAGTAAACAGCTGAGCTTACACCCCACTACGCAAAGGACATGGAGACGAAGTCGGCCGCAGTGGGCCCGCGCACGAATGTGCGCAGGCCCACTGCGGCCGACTTTCCCCCGATGGCCTTTTGCTTACTGGGAGAGTGTTCACCTGAGAACGTCATAGAGTGTTTTGTCTTAGCCTTTCTCAAGCGTGTGTATTTTTTGCTTTTCATTGTTGGTTATTTTCATGCGTAGTTAATTAGACGCTACCTTCGAGATTACTAGACTCATCTCCGGTCATATGTACTTAAAGGTCCTGGTTCAGCAATTAGTCAGTTGAGGACAGCGAAAAAAAATTTCGAAGTCCCTACTGACCTGACTTGAAGTGCAACCCTGACAGGGCCTCATCAGATGGGATCCCCGAACATTCACGTTACTATAGCTGCTGTAGAGTGTCAGACGTCCTTGACGGCTGTCACAGTTCATGCAAACAGGTATACGCCACTCAGCTGCCAAAGGTCACTTCCAGTTGCATCTGTCCGTACACGGTAACACCCACAATTCTCGTGCAACAACAACGAAAGATGACTATCCAACTTTCACTTCTGGGCCGGTACTGGGAAGCACTGAGCGACGTCCACAGCGTCCAAAAATGGCCCAGGGAATGGTGACGGTACGTCGAACATGCTATATCGTGGTCTTCTCATTTCTTATGTCCTCGCATTTATCCAAAACAAGGTTTCCTCGAAAGCGTTTGCAAACAACAAGTCTTTATGGTAGTCGCCATTTTTACGAAGGGAAGCTACTAGATAATGTGTGTGTAAGGGACAGCACTCCCGTGCTAAGCAACGCGCAAACGCCCACCTCAAAACGATTTTATTTTTCACAAAAGCCTGGGAGATAATTTACAGGTCATCATGCAACAATGTGATGTGCATGGGTGACAGTGCGAGAATATGAAATGAATGTAAACGGGACATAAATATGCCCCATAAATCCATGGCCAGCAAGCGATATACATTCCCATGAGCTCCTGCGGATGCAGGGGCTCATGAGAATGTATGACTTTTGCATTTGGAACAGGCTGGCTGAAGGCCTGTTCTGTCTGAACCAAACAGCTGAAATTCAGCTTTTCGGGATTTTGAAAAGCTGAATCAGCTTCTAGGAGTGAAGACGGTCACCCATTGATGTGATTGTGCCTGTTCGTGTGTGTTACACGGACATAAAATTTGATTCCATTATAAGAATCTAAGCACTAGGTAATATTTTGCTTTGTCGTTTACTTCTCATCTTGTTTTTTTTTTTTTTTTGTATCACAAAAGATAATTACCGTCTGCAAACTTGATGAGTTCAGTGATAATATTTTCTCCCCAGACCAACTGCTGTCTATGCACACGCAATGCACCCTGCCCAATGCATACCTCATGCAGGTGCCTGACAGCAAACACCGATACACCAACTACAAGCTAAAGGGTGCACGAGCAAACGAGAGGCAAGTTTCAAAATAATTAGATACAGGGCCGCAGCAGATGGTTCCGGCCTTCGCCATACCAATAATGTATACATTTTTTTGACAAGACCATATAATTATGTCTGTTTATGCCCTCGACCCAAATTAATTTAAATGTTACTAATTTTTCCATTTTTTGGGGGTTGTGCGAATTCTTCCCCCCCCCCCCCCCCCCTGCCCGATTGACTTTAGGAAGCAGATGAAAGCAAGCTGGCATCATGCAGGCATGCACCCCTTCGGCTGGAGCATTAGGTTTCTTTCACCTCGTGCTATGGTTATGAGATATGAAATAAATGTTAGGAAACAGATATATATATATATTATGTAATTGGTATTCTAACCACAATATATTTCATTCATAGTTTATCTATGTTTGCACTGACAGCAAACCATGTGGGATTTATTTCTGATTACTCCATATAGCAATGTTCTCTATCAGAAAACTGAAATGACTCAACCCGCAAAAATAAATATCAAGGAAATAATTATATCAGTTCACAACAGCAAGAGGTATATCTCACTTGATCTTCATTTTGTGACAAAAACATTGTTTTCAAATACACTTCAACGTATGGTTTATTTGTTTATATCTGTACTGAGTGAAACTGTTAAAAATGCCTTTCATTGTGAGGCTTCTCTTATGAGTTTACCAAAATCGTCAAGTACATCAATAAGTGTCTCTTGGCTTGACTTCACGAACGAAGATTCTATAGGGCTTGCCCACGTCGTCTGCAGGCATTTTCGTGGCTGCGGAGGCCAATCCGGGACAGGCAGGTTTACATCAATAAGTGTATACATAAATAAAACACAATTACCATGATTGTCATAATTCCTAAAAATACAGCTGATTTTTTTTATGAAATGAGTATGTCTATCCTCAACAAGACCAAGTAGTCTATGTACCCTACAGAACCACATAGTCCAGATCAAAATGGTGACTGCGAAGCGTGTGTAATGCAGAGACGAACTCAACGAAAAAAAGAAAGACGCTTAGAAAAGACAGCTACAACACAATTTTATTCATATTATCTAGTAATAAATTGTGTTGTAACTGTCATTTCTAAGCGACGTTCTTTCCTCATAGGGTTCTTCTCTACAGAACAACATACATGTGCACTTTTACTTCCTGCACCATATATAACTGTAATAATACATGAGGCAAAAACACAAACAGAACAGAGACAACCATTTTAATTATAAAGAAACAATTTCAGTGATGTCATTGAATTATATGCATGGTATATTTTGCTTATGATGCTGTCATTCAAACTTGGTCACTGTGTTTTGGTAAGTGAGGGAGAGGGGGGGGGGGGGGGGGCTGGAGGGGGCGGGTACACATGCAGGCATATATATATATATATATATATATATATATATATATATATATATATATATATATATATATATATATATATATATATATATATATATATATATATACCGCAACGATTTCCTAATGTAATGTTACATATGGCAATATAGTTCTATCATCATATGCTAAATTTTGCTATCCACCAAAATGCTAATATTGCCATGATTCCACAGCAGACAGACAGCCTTCATGGACAGGTCCAACCAGTGAAGAGACAACAGACTGGCCAGTGTCAAACATGTCACCAAACTGCAGGGGCGTTAGCAGCAATGTCACACAGAAACTTTGGAACAGCAAACAGCCTGATGCAGTGCAGTGTGCCCCAACTTGCTCTCAGCAGGCAGCTGCAAGACAAGAACAAAGGTCAGTTAGTACATGTGAAGATGTACTGCAAACACTGTTCTAGATGAGTTTACTTGGCTACCGGGTATCAGCCAGTATAATCTACTCAACATGAAACCAACCGTAATGAATCAATCACAGCCAGTGTAATCAATAAACTCCATACAAGACAGATTTGCAAAATAACTTTTACAAACAATTTCTTTGTCTCGGTGATGGTCAAACGATTTATACAGTTTTGTTCTAATAATAAAAGACATTGTAGCTTTGCAATGCTGCTTGGTAACATGATATTATATGAATATGTTTTCAGGCCAACATAACCAACTTTTCCCTGGGGGAGACTAAAGATGCACTCAACCGATGAGCAGCCCCTGGTGACCATATCGAATGTGGGAGTAGAGGCGACACCTTATCAGCGCGTGACCAGTGAAGACAATCCGGCCTACTGTTTGTGTGGGAATCATCTAATAATAATGGACAACAAGAACTACTGAATTTGATCCAGCTGATCGAGTTAACAGAAGAACCAACTTTTCTAGATATTTGTAAGAAGCAGACCGAAGTCAAATTTTGCAGCGTCAAAAATTATAGCATCACATTTGCAAATAAAATTCCCACATTATAATAGCAATCAAACATCACCAACACTCTACATACAGATTTTTTTTCAGTTGTGGCATGAGAGCCATATGGGGCTTGGCAACAGCAAACACTGTTGCTCTTGTCAGGTGGCCATAATCAGATGGCAGTTTCTAAGCCCCAATCTAAACTACCTGAGGGCACTATCTGGTTGTGTATGTGTGTGAAACCAACCTCCAAGTCTTTACTTCTGCTGAAAAACCACATCCACTCGTCGCTCAATCTTGTCATCTGTACTGCGTAGGTAATGTAACAAACTGGAGAGCTTCTCATCAGTGAGGCATTGGGGATACAAGGCCACGGAGCACATTCCTTGATGAGAAAAAACAGAATGAAGAGAACATTTTCATTAACTTTTAAAATTTACTTTCTGTCATGGAGATTGTTTACATCTGTTTGTACAAGTAGTTGGGACATGAATAAATGGACACATGCATGTAATATATACTCCATATTGTGCACTTTGTACTCTCTATACAAGAAAGTATTAAAGTTGAATGTAAAAGCAAAATGTTGGACATTTTTTGTTTTCAATACATTTGGACATTCTTCTTCATAAATTGCATACATGTCTGCTTTCATTTTTCATCCTTGTTATAACTACATACTGTAAACAGTGCACATGAACAGGAATTCTGCACCTGACTTGCCATAAGAAAGAATTAGTTTTCATGGTCAGTGTCACAATCCTAAATAGTATATTTCTACAAATACATGTACTGTAATGATACTGAAAATGACATGTACAATACTGCACTTGTACCAGAAATTGCACAAGTGTGTAACATACATGTACTATGCATATTTCTGCTGTGCTACCTGGTATGCCACAGAGTGCCTGTTGCTAATCTTGGTATACTGCTTGCATACTTGGTGGTTGAAGTCAAGGATGGTAAGCCTGTTGCGCATTGTGTAGCCTTTGTAGCCAATGAAAGTTTTTGGGGGGGCCATTTCATTTTCAGCCACATAGATACATCCCCTTGACTAACACTCAAAACACTCAATGATGAGACTGAAACATATCTAAACTCTAAGTCAAAATAAGTGCATAAATAAGACATGATACCTTGATCATGCCTGGCAAGGACACTCGTAATGTGTGGTGATGGTTGATAACAGGCTTTATCCCTTGTTTCAAGTGGTGTTTAGCCTTTGGCAGCAGCAAAGAAACTGAAAACAGATGGCCAATATAATAGATAAAGCAAAACCTGAAAGTAAAAAAAGCACAAAAGTGAAAATGTACCAGCAGCAGTTTATACTGAGTAGGTTATTTCGATGACAGGACAGTTTCGTGTGTTTTTGTTCTGCATACACTCAAGGATATAATCCTCCATGTAAACACACAGCTCAACTCAAACCTTTTATGCAGTTCGCTTGCCTTTGTGCCACACATCAAAGTAATGATCCAGATGTTTCAGTGGCTGCGATCAAGTCAGTAATAATATACAAATCTATTTCATACTGGAAAAAAGATACATGCATTACAGAGTGGCAAACTGACCGGTAGCTAGCACTAGCTGTTATGAAGACTTGGGAGAAAAACCACCATGGCACCATGATAATAATGTTTACTGTCAACTTGTAAATATACTTACAGTGTGGAGGTAGCAGTCATATGTAAATCATAACTTAGTGTTGTGACAGCAATATTTCCAGGACACTATAAGCTACTTTATGTGTGATGTGATAACACTTTTACAAACAAAAATGATTTTGTGCAAGCGCACGGGTGTACCATACTTCAAAATCAAATGCCACCAAACTGATAATTACCTGAAAGTAGCAGGAGATTACAGTAGAACTCTGTCGGTGACAACTTATCGGACAGGTCTTGCTGTCTTCAGAAACTCGATGCCAGTCTGTGCATTCACCAGTTTCAAGTCACCTGACCTTGTGGCAGCCCTGCTGTCTAGAAACAAACCATAAACACAGTCATGGATGGACAAAACCTGTTGAAAAAGAAATAAATACAGAAAATAGGCATGTGTGCACATACGCATGTACGTGTGGCTTTCTAAAAATGGCTTAGTCACAAAATAGCAGCACATTTGAGTGTTATGATATGGAGCAATATATACATACATGTATTTACATGATTCACAGAAAAACTAGCAATAAAATATTTTGGTATACAAGAATGATAGTATAAGTTTTTGTCACTCATATTTCTCCTGTTCATAAGCTTGTGGTTTCAGGAAAATATGAGAAATACATTGTATCAGTGGCAAGCCAACTTACAATAGACCACTTATATACCTGATTGTGAGTTTCATAATGAATTATGCACATACATGTATTGCTCTATTTCATCACACTGAAATGTGCTGTTATTTTGTGAACAAATATATTTTAGGTTGATTATAGTGGTATAATTATTTTATCCTTACCTAGACCTGTTGATTATATTCTCATCCAGACAATTGCTGATGTTGTTTTCATACAGCGAGCAGCTGTACATTTGTTTTCATTCAGACAGCTGAACATTTTGTCTGTGTTCAGACAACTGCAGGTATATTTTGTTTTTTATTCAGACAGCTGTATATTTAATTCTATTCAGACAGCTGTATATTTTGTTCTAAATATAAGCCAGCTGTACATTTTGTCCCAAGCACACACACACACACACACACACACACACACACACACACACACACACACACACACACACACACACACACACATTTTAGGTTCACAACTTACCTTGCCACTGCGATTATCTGTTATGTATTGTGATGAGATTGGGCGTTGTTCCATTACTGATGCACCTTCACTTTGTACTAGCTTCACAAATGTATCCACAGAAATAACACATTAGCTGCTTGCTGCTCTGTGAGCTCATTTGGTGTGGCACTGAAAAAGAATCAAATGACTGGTATTTGTATAGTTATGTAATGCACACACGGGTCTTGTACTAGAAAATGGCGTGGCGTTCTGAAGATATTTACACAAAAACTTGACAACCACCACGAACCCCCAAAACAAATCGCAACTAAAAGTGGAAACTTCTAAATGTACATCAGACCAGAGCTCAGAATATATCGCATATTTCATTATGTATATAACACAAATATGTGTAATAGAAAATTGCCCAGAAACTATTACACTTATTTATAAAGGAGAGAAAATTTAAAAACAAAGTTTCAGGCTGTTACTATAGTGACGTATATATGGTAACTACAGAAGAGACGAACAGTGAGGCTAAGATTTCCAATCTATTCTTCGTCTTGTTCATCGATGTATTCTGCCTACTTCTCACCACTGTCGTCTGCTGTTATTTCCTCAGTCATCATTTCCCCCGAAATTAGTGTCCTGTACACCAGAACACACATAACATTACGATCGCTAGGGCTTCTTGTTGTTGACAAGGAAGTGGTCATTAGAGTGGTGTCCCCTGATAATACATATTTACGAGTACCTTCCCTTTGTAAACACGACGTCAGCTACACGCGCATAGGTGTTTGTTGTTGTTGGAAATATACTTACCAACAAAAGTAATATTTGTACCACAAAAAGTGAAAAGACCACACCATATCATGTTGGACTTACCGCCACCATTCGCTGGACCTTTTTTGGACGCTCTGGACGTCGCGGCTCGGTGCAGGCTTCACCAGTGCGGCAAAATGAAAGTTGGATATTTTTCAGTCGTAGTTGCACGGGAATTGGATGTTACCGCGCACGGACAGATGCAACTGGAAGTGACCTTAGGCAGCTGGATGGTGTATACCTGTTTTCGTGAACTGTGACAGCCGTCAAGGACGTCTGACACTCTACAGCAGCTATAGTAACGTGCGTGCTCGGGGATCCTATCACACGGGGCCCTATCAGGGTTGCACTTTCTGTGTCAGGTAGGGACTTTGAAATTTTTTTTTTCGATGTCCTCTACTGACTAATTGCTGAACCCGGACCTTTAATGCTTGCAATAACTGCAAACGGTGAGCCAACTTGACTGTACCGTGAAAGAGATCGGGTTACAGCTGTACTTGTCGTCACGATTATGAATGAAATGCTCCGGTCAGCTATAACGGTGAGTGCTCATGCGTGTGCGTTACGAGCAGTGATTGGAAAGATCGGTCACCTTGAACGGTGAATGCGCATGCGTGTGCGCTAGTTCCGACGTCAGGATTAGGAATGGAAAGATTGGCCGGCTGGAAATGACGCGCGTGCATGATCTTATTTGGGGTTTGACACTTTGAGACCTAAGGTGCAAGTCCCTGAATCTGAGAGGTGTTCTCTAAAGACTTAACTATAATTCAGGAGTTAGATCGACCTTGACAGTTCAAGCCTGGGGTAATGAAACAATAACTTGGCGCCTAGAGGCACCAAGTCAAGTTATTGTTTCATCACCCTTGAACTGTCAAGGTTGGCCCATCTCGTGTTGCAGTTGTGTCAGGTCATGGATTAATAGATTAATTTAACGTCCGTGCTTGGACACTAATGACCTGTAGATGACCTGAACGGCGGAATATCGGGGAAATGGGTCGAATTGCACATAACGAGCGACTGTGGCGATGTCACAATCGGGGCCAAACTCCGCATTCTCAGTGGTTTTTTGTGTGTTTTTGATTCCTGTCCGTGCACATTATCTTGGGTCCTCGCGATATTTTACACGCCACGGATATCGTGGTCTGTTCAGTGGCTTTTGTTTTTTTATCTGGTATATCGCGTAGTAGGTATTGTTAATGTTGGTTACTGCGCTTAGCGTGTCCGGTTTCTACTGTTTTCGGTGTTATACAAAACCAAGTTTAGTAGTGGCCTGCAGCATAGCGAGAGAACCGACATTATGCATCCGGACAGCTATCACATGAGACACTGAGAATACTGGTAATATGAGCAGCGGCACCGCACGGCAGCAGGAACAAATAATTTCAGCTAAGTCGACTATTTGTAATTGCCAGTATCCCTTTCTGTCATAACTCAGCGCTATGTTTTAGATATTCTTTGCCCCAAGCAAAACGATGCGGTGAACAGGGGCAGTTGGTTGGCAGTTACTGGCTTGGAAAAATTTCCAGCAACTGGGGGATGGACACTAAACAGTTTTGCAATACGACCTGCACGTTGATAAATTCAGGCGCAGTGCGACAGTGCCATCTGAATCTGTGGATGGAATTCGCTGTCAGCTCATAGCTATAGGTCGTTTGACATAGGAACGCACAACGTTTTTCGCAAACAGAGCCACTTTCCTATAACAATCTTAGAACAAATATCATCCAGTGACAGTTGACCTGATACCATTTGCTTTTAAGGAACTCGAACAATGTGTCAGTTTTGCGGTACTGTACAAATTCGGATATTTTTTCATAAAATGACTGAGTTTACGTCCCTAAATGTGCCCCAGATATATTAAGCCCAGTAGCAGAAAGATTCATTTTCACGTGAATTGGCCAAGTTTACAAACCTGAAACAGGGCAGACGTACGTGACGTCTACATGTTTGACCTCGATATTGATATCTGCGGGGCTCTATTTAGGGTATTGAAAATTGCTTGTTCTTGATTTCACCAAATTGCTACTACTGTACAGCAACATCGACAAATCATAGGAGTTCAGTAAAAATATTCCATATTATGTCAACTGGCTCTAAATGATATTTGTTCTTAAAGTGGTACAGAAAAGTCTTTGTTTGCGGAGATATTTGGCAAAAACGTTGTGCACTCCAATATCAATCGGCCTATACTGTGTCCCACCTGAAGTCGTTCTCTGTGGTTCGCATTCGCTGAAATTATGCGTGTTGGTATGTGTGTCAAGCCGTAGGATCCGACATCGCAGGTCCATGTACGTTTGTTAGCATGTTTTCACGGAAAAAAATTGCTTCCCTAAACCCGCGTTTCCCTATCGCCCTTGACAGCGACTAAAAATAGAGAACATAGAAATAAAGGAGTGTTTCCATAAGCGCAAGGCGGAAACAGGGCGACAAGCGACAGAGGCGCGACACAATTGTATCGCTCAGTCGAGCTATTTAAAGGAGATTTCAGTGAATGCGCCGAACTGGAGGGAAGAGGGGTCCGGGGGCATGAAAAAAAAAAAAAAAAAAAAAAAAGCGATGAAAATCTGTGCAATCTGGCATATTTTTTGAGGAATGTACAATTATTTTCCGCAGAAAACCGCGAATCCGAAGACAATTCCCATGCTTGATAACTGCACATCTTTGACGCAAAAGAGTGGATTTAAGGCTCGGGCAAACGTGTGAAATCGCATGTTTGTCCGGGCTTTTAATCCACCGTTTTGGTCGCTGCACGTGCAGTTTTGACCCACTTCTGATTGCCGAACAACGTATATTCCACATGACGTCACCTCAAACACAACACCAGCCACACGTGGGGTAGGAGAAGAAACACTGAATCAAGCGACATTGGGATAGAGCAATTTATTTGTGACACAAGTATAACCAAAAATAGATGATTAAACCATACATAATAAACAATTAAAACAAACAAAAAACAACCGAACGTCGACAATACACGATAAACGCAGTGAGTTTCCTGAGTGCGTTCCATTTAATTCAATTCATTTCATTTCATATCAATTCAATTCATTAAACTTTATTCATCCCGATCTGGAATCGCTGTGTGTCCGTCTTTATTTCTGTATGCCAGTGTGTGTGTGGATCAGGGGGTGGGTTAGAGTAGAAGGAGATGGATTCCTGTCGCTACACGAGCCCACAGAGCGTACTAATGGTAGGAAGCGCCGTGTTTCCGTCTTTATTTGTGTGCGCCGACGTGTGTGTTGATCAGGGGTTGACTTAGAGAGGAGAGAAAGGATCAAGCATAATAAGCCTAAAAATATGAACAACTCTGAATGTTCCTAAAAGATAAACGCATGTGAGCTCCAAACAATACGGTAGACTTTGGGATGAAATCCTCATCTTGTTAATACCCGCATGATTTTTCATAAACAGTGTTTGCATAAGCCTGCTGTTTGTCGCGGCCCTGGGGTAAGAATAGGTCAAAATGTGACCTTGAAGCCCTAGGCGTGAAAATCAGCAAGAAAATTGCAAAGTTGATTCACTGATATGTTAGTACTGCGATGAGTGACGTATAACATCGAGTCGTCACTATGAAGACAGCGTCGTGGGACTAATGATGCCATGACGTGAAGATTGAAGTTACGTCATTTCGCTGCTCGTGCTATTCTTCTTCTTCAGAATAGCTATGCTACGCCAGCCCACGGAGCTTACGAATGGCGGGAATCGCCGTGTGTCCGTCTTTATTTCTGTGTGCCAGTGTGCGTGGATCAGAGGGCAGGTTAGAGTAGGAGATGGATTCCTGTCGCTACACGAGCCCACAGAGCGTAGTAATGGCGGGAAGCGCCGTGTGTCATTCTTTATTTGTGTGCGCCGACGTGTGTTTTGATCAGGAGTTGGCTTAGAGAGGAGGGAAATGGATCAGCATAATAAGCCTAAAAATACTGATGAACAACCCTGAATGTTCCTAAAGGATAAACGCATCTGAGCTCCAAACAAGACGGTAGACTTTGGGATGAAATCCTCATCTTGTTTTTTGCTGTGTCACCTACCGCACCGCTGTCGGAAGCTGTGTTTTCATGTCGCGACGCGACAAAAAAGCGACAAAATCGAGAACATATGAATAAAGGAGTGTTTGCGTAAGCGCGACGCGGAAACGGCGCGACAGCGGGGGCACAAGCCAAATCGCTATTTCCTTGTGATTTCGCAGTGATGGGGGCTTGATTATCAGTAAGCGACAAATCTGAGCTATGTTTAAAAAAAGAAAGAAGAAAAAAAAAAAAGGCACGAAATCGCTTTGTCGCGCAGCTATACGAAAACATACAAAGCGATTTCCGCCTGCCGCACAGCTACTATGTTTTTGGTCGCGTCGCCATTTGGAGACACAGCCTAAGGCTTCAAGTGGGAAAATCGTGATATTACATAAGCTCACCATGCATTGACCCACCACTCGGCTTTTGCCTGTCACAATGACTGACCGGCCAAGTTAATTTAAAAAAAAATTACTTCCACACAAACAAAAAATTAAATTGGCACATCATCGTTATCAGAGATCTTTAGACGTCCCCATCACAACAAAATCCATGCTCTCCATGCAGCATTTCAATTGCATTTTAATCCGTTCAGTGCCGAGAATGTTGAACAAAACCCAACTGCAAGAGGTGTAGATCCTCATGAGCTCCCGCGTCGCGGGGGCTCATGAGGATCTACACCTCTTGCTGACACCACTTTGAATCCATTTTCATGAGACAGCTAGGCCTTGTTGGTGTTGAATAAATGAAGACTGCAGAAACACAGTCTGCATCAGCTGGCAATGAGCGGGTTAATCTGTGACAGCACAATTCTCATGACAGACTCAAAATATTCTGAAAAAAAAAACTGGGAGGTCTCAGTTAAGCATGTTCTTAAAACGAACTTTAGTTCGCGAACTCTGACGAACTAGAGTTCACGATCTCGGACGAACCAGGTTGGTTCTTAATTGGACGATCTAAAGATACAGCGAACCTGGTTCGAAGTAGTTCACGAACCTCGACAAACCATAGTTCGCTGTCGGAAAAGGTTCGCTAAACGTGTTGAGCAAACCAAGGTGAACCTTTTCTCTGATTGGTCAAAACTTTTACCCTCTTCTGCGTTGGAGATAAGAAGACAGTGACCGATACAAACAAATATGGCGGACGGCGATATTTCACTCGTGCGAAGAACAAGACCTATTTTTATTGATATGTGGGAGGCGCAACGCTGTTTGTGGGGTCGCTACTGCAAGGAGTACAAGAACAAACATCGTTCAAATCGCGAAGTGGCATAGCGGCAGCCATTTTGAACACCTTTGCAGACAGTAAGTACGCCGAATCAAGCACTTCAGTTAAGAAAGAGAACCATGGCAAACCTGGTTTGCAGAAGTTCGCCTAGGTTCATTCAACCTCAATTAAGAAACAAACCAAAAGATCGCCGATCTTCTCCGATCTAGGTTTGCCGATCAAAAGTTCGTCCAATTAAGAACAGCTCTTAGGTGAGAACGTGTGACACAATATCTTTCCGCTGGCTACAAAAAATCAAACGAGAAACGCGCGGAAGCTGGGAGGCGAACGGGCAGGGTGGATGGCGAGCACACTTCGCGCCCCATCCTTTGTGAAGCATCAGCAATTTCAGGGGGAGAGAAAAGACACTCCCGCTTCCCCTCGATCGTTTTTTTTTTTAGAGAAGCAAAATTCCACATTTTTCACCGACCCTTAAAGGCCGTTCTTAATTGGAAAACATTTGTCCGCCAACTCTGACGATATAGAGTTCACGATCTCGGGCGTGCCAGGTTGGTTCTTAATTGGACGATCAAAAGATACGGCGAACTAGTTCGAAGTAGTTTGCGAACCTCGGCAAACCATAATTCGCTGTTGGAAAAAGATCGCATGTTGAGCAATCCAAGGCGATCCTTTTCTCTGATTGGTCAAAACTTGTACCCTCTTCTGCGTTGGAGATAATAAGATAGTCACCCATCCAACAACCATGGCGGACGGCGATAATTTACCTTCATGCGAAGAACAAGACCTATTTTATTGATTTGTGGGATGCGCAATGCTGTTTTTGGGATCCCAACTGCAAGGAGTACAGAAACAAAAATCTTCCAAATCGTGAATAGTAAATTCATCGCCTTTCCTCAAGCTGGTCGGCAAAATTTGGTTTCCTTCACTCTCAAGACAGCGTAAGCACCACCCAACTGCAAGAGGCATAGATCCTCATGCACCCACGCAGATGCGCGTGTTCATGAGGATCTATGCTTCTTGCTAAGTCCATGTATGTCTAATCCGGATTTTTTTTTGCTAACTGCTTCTCAGTCGTGTTAAGGGGGTGTTTCCATATATATATATATATATATATATATATATATATATATATATATATATATATTATATATATATATATATATATATATATATATATATATATATATATATATATATATATATATATATATATAGTCAGAGGCGATAAAAACTCTTTTCGTCTTTTCGCTGCTCGTGCTATCATTCGGCTTCTTCAGAATAGCTATGCTACGCAAGACCACAGAGCTTACGAATGGCGGGAATCGCCGTGTGTCCGTCTTTATTTCTGTGTGCCAGTGTGTGTGAATCAGAGGGTGGGTTAGAGTAGAAGGTGATGGATTCCTGTCGCTACACCAACCCACAGAGCGTACTAATGGCGGAAGCGCAGTGTGTCCGTCTTTAATTGTGTGCGCCGACGTGTGTGTTGATCAGAGGTTGGCTTAGAGAGGAGGGAAATGGATCAGCATAATAAGCCTAAAAATATAAACAACTCTGAATGTTCCCAAAACTAAACGTATCTGAGCTCCAAATAATCCGGTGGACTTTGGGATAAAATCCTCATCTTGTTTTTAGATGTTTTTATTAAGATGCTCATTGGCGAGAAAATGGCCGTTTCACAAACACCGGTTGATCCACACTGGAGTCTTTATTTCCGTGTGCCAGTGTGTGTGAATCAGAGGGTGGGTTACAGTAGAAGGAGATTGATTTTGGCTTTGAGAGGAGGGAAATGGATCAGCATAATAAGCCTAAAAATATGAACAACTCTGAATATTCCTAAAATATAAACGCATCTGAGCTTCAAGCAATATGGTGGACTTTGGGATAAAATCCTCATCTTGTTTTTAGATGTTTTTATTAAGATGTTCATTGGCGAGAAAATGGCCGTTTCACAAAAACCGGTTGATCCACACTGGAGTCTGTAATTTTTCTTATTTTTACTAGATATTTTGCATATAGCTTGATCTCTCTTGGCTTGACTTCGCGAACGAAGATTCTATAGGGCTTGCCAACGTCGTCTGCAGGCATTTTCGTGGCTGCGGAGGCCAATCCGGGACAGGCAGGTTCGACCGCAGTGGCTGCAGGGGAAGGTCTGGTCAGGGTTCTGAGTTACGACAGCTCTGTTTTTTCTTCTGAGCCGCTTGTCCTTAAGGTTAGCTCTGCGAGAGTCCTCAAAGGAGACGGCTGCCTTGTGAATGGTGGAGCGCCAGGTGTCACGGTCCGCGGCAAGCGAAGACCACTGGTGGTGGTCGATTTGGCAGGCACTAAGTGACTTCTTGAGACCGTCTTTGTATCTCTTCTTTGGTGCTCCTCTGTCTCGGTGTCCAGTGGCGAGCTCGCCGAACAGAGTGATCTTGGGTAGGCGATGATCCTCCATCCTGGAGACGTGCCCCGCCCAGCGAAGCTGTGTCCGCAGCAGCAAAGCCTCGATGCTCACAGTTTCCGCCTGTTCAAGGACCTCGACGTTGGTGACATAGTCACTCCAGTGAATGCCCAGGATGGTACGCAGGCAGCGCTGGTGAAAGCGTTCGAGGAGTCGTAGTTGGCTGCGGTAGAGGGCCCAGGACTCGGAACCGTACAGCAGGGTGGTGAGGACGACAGCTCTGTACACGCTGATCTTGGTGCCTTTTTTCAGCTGTTGATTGTGCCACACCCGCTTGAATAGTCGCCCGAAAGCACTGTTCGCTTTTGCCAGCCTGTTGTCCAGCTCCTTGTCCAGCTTGGCGTCTGACGTGATGATGCAGCCAAGGTAGGTAAACTGGTGTACAGACTTCAGTTCGGACTCGCCGATGGTGATGTGGGGAGGGCGATGCTCTTCCTTGGGTGCCGGCTGATGAAGGACCTCTGTCTTTTTCAGACTGACCTCAAGTCCAAAGAGCTGGGCGGCATCTGCGAAGCAGGACGTAATGCGCTGCAAGGCTCTCTCTGTGTGTGCAACGAGGGCAGCGTCATCAGCAAAGAGCAGCTCACGAATCAGTTGGTCTAGGGTTTTCGTGTGGGCCTGCAGTCGTCTGAGGTTGAACAGGCTGCCATCGAGACGATACCTGATGTACACTGCGTCGTCATCGTCGAGGTCCACTGTGGCCTGCTTCAACATCATGCTGAAGAAGATGGTGAAGAGGGTCGGTGCCAGCACGCAGCCTTGCTTCACGCCGTTGCGAATGGGGAATGGTTCTGAGAGGTCACTGTTAGTCTGACCTGGCCTTGCTGGTCCTCGTGGAGCTGGACGATCATGTTGAGAAACTTTGGGGGACAGCCTAGTCGCTCCAGGATCTGCCACATACCTTGCCTGCTCACAGTGTCAAACGCTTTTGTTAGGTCGACAAACGTTACGTACAGCCCTTTGTTCTGCTCGCGGCACTTCTCCTGAAGCTGTCTCAGCACAAAGACCATGTCGGTGGTACTCCTGTTGGCTCTGAAGCCACACTGGCCCTCTGGGAGGTGGTCTTCAGCGATGGCAGGTACCAGCCGATTCAGGAGCAACCTTGCGAGAATTTTCCCGGCAATGGACAGCAGGGTAATTCCACGATAATTAGAGCAGGCAGACTTCTCTCCTTTGTTCTTGTACAGGGTGATGATGACTGCATCACGGAGATCCTTTGGTAGTGTTCCTTTTTCCCAGCAGCAGAGAAAGAGGTCGTGGAGCTTGTTGTGCAGTGCGGGGCCTCCATGTTTCCAGATCTCTGGCGGGATTCCGTCAATGCCTGCTGCTTTGCCACTCTTGAGCTGGTGGATGGCTGTGAGGGTCTCTTCGGCGGTGGGCGGTTCGTCCAATTCAACCTTTAGTGGAAGGTGTGGGATTTGGAGGATGACTGTTTCTTGAACAGTGCGCTCAGCGCCGAAGAGGTCCTGAAAGTATTCCGACCAGCGGTTCAAGATGGAGGTATTATCTGTGAGGAGTGCCTGTCCATCAGCGCTTCGCAGGGGACTTTGTACCAGGTGCCTAGGGCCATACACTGCTTTCAGTGCTTCGTAGAAGCCCCTGTAGTCACCGTTGTCAGCGCAGAGCTGGGTCCTCTGTGCGAGTCTGGACCACCACTCGTTCTGGAGCTCTCTAAGCTTGAGCTGGAGACTGCTGCAGATGAGGCGGAAGGCAGACTTCTTCACAGGGCAGGAAGGCTGGGCTAGGTGGGCCTGGTGGGCGGCTCTTTTTTTTGCTAGAAGTTCCTGGATCTCTACGTCGTTTTCGTCAAACCAGTCTTTGTTCCTCTTTCTAGCAAAGCCCAAGACTTCCACAGAAGATTTTACAATAGCAGTTTTCAGTTGTTCCCAGAGTGTTTCAGGGGAGGAGTCTGCTGGATCAACTGTATCTTTGAGCATGCGCTGTAAATCGGCCTGAAGGGCAGCTTTCTTGTCGTCACGCTGAAGGCTGGCAACATCAAGCTTTTTCTTGGGGGGGCCCCCTTTCTTGGGTTTCAGCTTGAGGCGGAGCCTGAGTTTGCAGCGAACAAGGCGGTGGTCAGTGTGGCACTCTGCGCTGGGCATCACTCTGGTGAGGAGGACGTCACTGCGGTCCCTCTGACGCACTAGGACATAGTCGATAAGGTGCCAGTGCTTGGAGCGAGGATGCATCCAGGCGGTCTTTCGACTGTCCTTTTGCTGGAAAGTAGCGTTGGTGATGACAAGTTGCTGCTCTGCACAGAGCTCCAACAGTAGGCGACCATTGTCATTGCAGTTCCCGACGACATGCTTGCCGAGGACTCCTTTCCAGGCTTCAGAGTCTTGGCCCACTCTGGCGTTGAAGTCGCCAAGGATGATGACTTTGTCGTCTGCAGGGGTGCTCTGTAGGAGGCTGCGCAGGTCAGAGTAGAACTTGTCTTTTTCTGCAGGCTCTGCCAGGAGGGTTGGGGAGTACACACTGAGAAGGGTGACGTATTGCTGGTGTCTCAGTGGGAGGCGCATGGACATGATGCGGTCGGAGTGACCCGTTGGTAGGTTTTCCAACTTAGTCGCAATGTGGGTCTTCACCATGAAGCCCACGCCTGAGAGCCGTCTTTCTGATGCAGGCCTGCCTGACCAGTAGAGGGTGTAGCCAGCGCCAAGTTCTTGGAGGCTGCCTTCCTCCGGAAGGCGTACTTCGCTGAGCGCGGCGATGTCGATGTTTAACCTCCGCAATTCATGGACAATGAGGGCGGAGCGACGTTCAGGGCGTCCGCTGTCTGCTGTGTCGAGCATGGTTCGGATGTTCCAGCATGCAACGTTGAGTCCGGTCGTGGTCGTCATGAGAGTGGATCCATTGTTTTTTCTTGTTTTCTGACCGCATGGGAAGATGCCCGTTGACCGCGGCTAGCCAACTGGGTTACGAGGTGATGAGCTTTGGTTAGGCCACCTTTTCTAGGCCCCTCTCCGTGTGGAGCAAGCAGTGCTGTCCCTAGAGAAGGCTGCTTGGTCGTTCAGGGTGTGCCGAGTGACGTTGTCATCCCCAGGTCAACATCAGGCGACCAATATCCTGAACCGCCTGCATGCAGGTTTGAGACTGCGGCTTCCAGTGACATCTTTCACCTGCCGTTTTGCCCCTTGCCCATCGCTACAGGACTTGGAAAGTTCAGTGTCATAGTCCGTGGGCGTTTCCTAAAGCCTGCGCGGTGGAGCTTTTTGGTGGAGTGCAGTGTGCGCAGTACTGGCCCCACCCTTTAAACCCTTGGTTCGTTTGCCATGGCCTAGCAAGCTGGGACGGTGGCATCGAGGTCCTCGGGTCGTAGGTTTTATATCAGACTGTCCTTGTCTTAGTCTCTGGCTCAAAAGCCTTCCCCGGAGACACGGGGGCTTTGATGTCAGGGGTTTCCTCCCTTAGCCTTTCCGCAGCCAAGCGGCCAAGCCTGCAAGGCAGCAGGGGACTCGTGGGGGCGGGGTCGTCTATGTCCCGTGCAGATGTGAACATCTGCCCACTGCCCACATATAGCTTGATAAAACGGAGATATTGAATGAGTTCGTTAACCAGCATTGTACCTCTAGAACGTTTTGGGTGATAATTAAATATTTTAAAAAACATTTTTTCACGTTTTTTGGAATTAATTTCACAAATTATATGGGTTAATCTTAAAACAATTAAATCTTTTTTTTTTACAACCCTCCCCCCCCAAAAAAAAAAAAAAAAAAAAAAAAAACCAACAACCAATCTTCTCATTAATAATTGTATGATTTTTCGTATACGTTATTTAAATAAGCCTACAAGGTCTTAAGGTCTGCATCCAGTTCTCGGCGCCATGTGTTTCTTGGTCTGCCTCTTTTCCGCGTGTCCTGTGGATTCCATGTTAGGGCTTGCCTGGTGATGTTGTCTGCTGGCTTACGTAAGGTGTGCCCTATCCATCTCCAACGTCGTTGTTTAATTTCATCTTCTGCAGGCAGCTGATTGGTTCTATTCCAGAGTTCGTTGTTGCTGATGGTCTCTGGCCAATGGATATTTAGGATCTTGCGCAGGCAGTTGTTAATGAAGACTTGTATTCTCCTTGTGATGGCAACTGTTGTTCTCCAAGTTTCTACTCCGTATAGAAGAACTGCCTTGACATTGGTATTGAAGATCCTGACTTTGGTCTTGGTTGATAGTTCTTTGGATCTCCAGATGTTTCTCAATTGTATAAATGCTGTTCGTGCTTTCCCTATCCGTTTTTTGACATCTGTATCGGAGCCTCCCTGTTTGTCGATGACGCTACCCAAATAAGTATAGGCGTCCACCTCCTCCAGTGCTTCTTTGTCAAGCGTAATCGGGTTAGTGGTGGCTGTGTTTGTCTTGAGTATCATACTTTTGCCTTTGTGAATGTTGAGGCCAACCTGTGCGGAGGTAGCTGCTACACTGGTTGTCATCTCCTGCATCTGCTGCTGGGTGTGTGATAGTAGGGCCAAGTCATCTGCGAAGTCCAGGTCAGTTAGCTGCTTCCAAGGTGTCCACTGGATTCCATTTCTTCTCTGAGCTGTAGAGGTCTTCATAATCCAGTCAATCGCCAGTAGAAAGAGGAATGGCGAGAGAAGACATCCTTGTCTGACGCCTGTCTTCACCTGGAATGCCTCAGTGAGTTGCCCTCCATGTACCACTTTACAGCTTAGATCCTGATATGAGTTCCTGATAATGGTGGAGATTTTTTTAGGTATCCCATAGTGCCTTAGGAGCTTCCATTGTGTCTCTCTGTCCACACTGTCAAATGCTTTCTCATAGTCAAGGAAATTGATGTACAGGGGTGAGTTCCACTCTAACGCCTGCTCAATTATAATTCGCAGCGTTGCAATCTGGTCAGTGCAGGATCTATTTTTGCGAAAGCCAGCCTGTTGGTCTCTAAGTAGGACGTCAACTGGGTCTTTCATTCTGTTCAGCAAAACCCTATTGAGTACTACCCACTATTTAAGAAGATCTGGGAACAGGAACAAATACCAGTTGACTGGAAAGAGGGATATCTTATTAAGATCCCGAAAAAAGGAGACATTAGTAACTGCACGAATTACAGAGGGATCACGCTGTTATCAGTGCCGGGGAAAACAGCTAGCATAACTTTATTTTTCTTGTACGAAAAAAGCTATCTTCTCATCAATACCCGCATGATTCTTCATAAACAGTGTTTACATAAGCCTGCTATTTTTTCCCTGAAAAGGCTTCAGGAGTAAACCTCGTGGAAAAATCCGGAGTCGGAGCCCTAAGGCAGTCCGTCGTGCATTAAACTTCGTTCTGGCAACTCCTGCGACGGCGCCGGTGCCAAGCTGTAATGGCTCTGCCGTTCCTTTGGATCCATCAGCGTGGTAGAGAAGGGGGACGTGCTGCATGGGCAACAGCCTGTCCTCCATATCACACCGCCCAGGCTTGCTTCCGAAAAGCGTGTGACCTTTGCAGCAGGGACTGCCACTCCCGCATTGGCCTTTACAGTCACAAAAAGATGCTGCTTTAAATCCAGCTGAACAGGCAATCAGATCAGAACAACTAGGATGCATTATCTATGGTATATATATATGTCCCGGCCCTGGGGTAGGATTAGGTCAAATTGTAACCTGTAAGCTCTAAGCATGAAAATCAGCAAGGAAATTGCAAAGTTGATTTTCTGATGCGTCAAATGTTAGTACTGCGATGATGACTCAAATATCGAGTCGTCACTATGAACACGGCGTCGTGGGGCTAATGATGCCATGACGTGAAGCTTGAAGTAACGTCATTTCGCTGCTCGCGCTATTCTTCTTCTTCAGAATAGGTATGCTGCGCCAGACCACAGAGCTTACGAATGGCGGGAATCGCCGTGTGTCCGTCTTTAATTTTGTGTGGCAGAGTGTGAGGATCAGAGTTAGGGTAGAAGGAGATGGATTCCTGTCGCTACACGAGCCCACAGAGAGCGTACTAATGACGGGAAGCGCCGTGTGTACGTATAGCGGTAAACTCTAGGCAGTCGATTCAATCGTAATAGGTCAACCGATAAGCTAATCAGGCACCGTGCACCATTGAACTATCATAATCGATCAGTCATCGCAGAAACAGCAGCAACTGCATCGAATACATCATGAATCCCAGAGAGTCAAAACCATGTAACAGATGACGGTGATCACCACAATCAACATGGATGTGAGGTAGAACATGAAACAATCCAAGGTCTCGGCCACTGTTTTTCAGGTCAGTTCCGGCTCATATGATAACGCAGTTGGGGACGGAGCTCGTTTGAGGCAGGCTGTGGGTGTCCGGCTGTTGGGCACTGTACCGTTTTCGCCGTTCTTCATGTACATGGTGGTTAGCGGTGGAGCGTTGTCCTCTACGTTTGTATTGTTAAACGGCTTTACCTAAACATGGAAAAAAAAGGGGATGAGAGAAAATAGCTACGATTACTTATATACTGACGGGAAAAAAAGCGATATTTTGGGAATCATCATAAACACTTTAGTGTTTCCGATGATTCCGAAAATGTCGCATTTCCTTTGCTCATCAATATACTTAGTTAAATGAAAGGTAGTGGGTGTATGTTGAAACGTTTCGTCCGAAAATAAATGCCAGTCGGGTTAGTGTATAGAATTATTCCCTTAATTGCCCGGGCAAAGCGAGTGCTACCCAGCTGCAAGAGATATAAAACCTCGTCAGCCCCTGCAGTCGTGGGGGCTTATGAGGATTTATGTCTCTTGTTGGTCCTATGTTCTGTATGCCTATGTTGGTCACATTTACATCTGTGCTCTTTACGCGAATGCCGGTCAGTGGGCAGTCGTGTCAGACGCGCAATTCGTGATCTCTGTCAGCGAAGGGGTTAAAACATTTTCGGCAGAAGGCGCATGCTTTCCTCAGTGATAAATATTGCCATCTGACCTGAAAAACAACTCTTTCTAGAAAGCACTACACATACAAACTTACAACGCTTTAGGTTCAGTTGTTTCCTACAGAATGTTGACATGAGCCGAAGTCTTCTTTTGTGGAAAAAATGTATCTATACTGACGAGCAAAAGAAATGCGACATTTTTGACATCATCGGATACACTTTATTTCTCATGATGTCAAAATGTCGCATTTATTTTGCTCATGTGTATACAATTGCACAAGTAAATCGATAAATCTAACATGCGCAGTACTTACCGGAATTCTACAGTATTACAGACATTGTTGAGGAAACCCAACAACAACAAACAATGAGTACGAACGTACACCCGCCGTCGTCACAAGGCCGTGTGCACACGACACGCAGCAAGAAAATGGTGACTGCGCACGCGCGGGCCGGGCGGACGGTTCTCATCCCGGGAAATGGAGGTCGAGAATCCAGACGGAGCAGACGACACCCAATGCCCTCTGTCCCAACAGCACGGTCCGGTAGACGGACAGAATCGACACCTGACACACAGACACAATATCAGCATTATGGTTAATCTTTTGTGGACGTAGCCGCCGACCGGGACTGTTAACTCATTGTGCCCGAGGTACGAAATAACCCCATTTTGGAGTTATCCTCTGAGGATTGCATTACAATTCAGGAGACAGATCGACCATGATAGTTCAAGGGTGGTGGCAGAATAGCTTGGCGCCTATAGGCGCCAAGCTATTCTGCCACCACCCTTGAACTATCATGATCGAGCCATAGCTTGCTGTGGTGTGTCGCGGGCAGAATAAGTTAACAGGGTGGGTATGGGCTGGGGTACCGTTAACAGGGTCGGGGTTGGGGTACTGTTGACATGATGAGGGTTGAGGTACTGTTTACAGGTGAGCGTGCGGGTACTGTTCATCACATGACGGTTAGTTAGTTAGTTTTTGGGGTGTAACGCCGAACAGCCGACTAAAGCCATCTCACGGCGGGAAGGGTAAAAGTCTGGTCGGCCAGACTAAGAGAAAGGTCTTAAAACATGATGTAAATACAGTTTAAAAGTAATCTTAGCTAAAAAGTCACACAGGTCAGTCGTACATGTCTACAGACTTTGGAAGTTCACAAGAACAGTCAGATTTTTAGACTACAGAGACTTAAATTTTGTAAAACAAATTGGCTTCCTTTAGAAATCTAAAGATTTTGTCCGGGGGAACGTCCCGAAACAAAACCTTCAAAGAGTCTGCTGTACAGTGTTCCGCCTTATATCGATTAGGTCAGCACATGATGGCAAGAAGTGCTTCACAGAAAACGGCTCGTTGCAGGCGAAGCACCAGGGGCGTTCCTCCTCATTCAATAACAAGAAGTGTGTGATATAAGTATGCCCAATGTGAAGACGAACAAGGACAGTCTCATCACGGCGGCTGAAGCAGCGATGAGGTGGACTGTCGGACACTTCACTTCACTTCACTTCACTTTAGCACTGGCAGTCTCCCCTTTTCTTTTCATTTATTACTTCAGGAAGATGTACATGACAGTTATGATATGGTGAGAGTTAACGCGTTTAGTGTAGCGACGTAATGAGTACCGCAAATATGGGGACTGAGGACGTTTTGGGCATCTGGTCGGAGAGGATGGTGAGATAGGCAGCGAAGGCGAAAAGGACGGTGATGGCGGTGCCCATCTTCTCGCCGGAATCCGCGGGCAGCGGGAAGACCAGGGTGGCGATTAAGGACAGAAAGAGCACGGGGAGGACGATGCTAAGCACGTAGTAACTGCACAGGCGCTTCACCGTCAGCGTGAAGGCGATACGCGTGGCATTGCTGCCAGACACAAAACACAGGCAGTGTCATGTAACCAGACTTAACTCATTGTGCCCGAGGTACGAAATACAGACAGATCTACCATAATAGTTCAAGGGTGGTGGCAGAATAGCTTGGCGCGTATTGTCGCCAATATTCTACTTATCTTTTCTTAGACAAAAGATGAGTAAAAATATTGTGCACATGTTCGTATGTCTATTTTGAAATAGGGTTAACCCATTCAGCCCTGAAGAACTACAGCAGGAGATGGATCGACCATGATAATTCAAGGGTAGTGCCAGATTAGCTTGGCGCCGACAGGTGCCAAGCTAATCTGGCACTGCCCTTAAATTATCATGGTCGATTCAGCTCCTGCAACTGGTGCATAGTCATTAGGCCTCCAAAATTTGGGAAATACGACCGTCGGGCTGAATGAGTTAACAAACTGTCTCGTTATGATCTGTTCTAAGCCTATTTTCTTTCTTGTCTGGGATTTTCTTTGACACCTCAGTCTGACGAGAACCTCCATACTAGGTGCGGGACGCCAGCTACAAACAGTTAAGTCCGCAGTCACAAATAAGACAAACCAAATTAACCCGTTCAGTGCCAACTGCAAAAGGTATAGATCCTTATGAGCCCCCGCAGTAGCGGGGCCATCATGAGGATCTATACCTCTTGCTGACGTGACTTTTGAATCCTTGTTCGAAGGACATCTATTGGTTTTTTGTGTTGAATCAACGACGATTGAAAAAACACACTCTGCGTCAGTTGGCACTGAACGGATTGAGAAAGGTATTTTAAGGCTTCCCTTGTTCTTTTTTTTTATGCCGGACAAAGACGCAGTGAAATAACATGTACAGATGTCCGCCCTATAATCACCCGCCGTCGTTGATAGTTGTCCTCTCTGTGAGGCTCTGGAGTTCCCAGGTGCCGGACTCGCTGTAACGGTGTAACGATACCGAGGTTTCACTGTGAGCCTCCAGGTCGACCTCATCGCTCATCGACACAAGCGTCGTGAACATAATGTCGCACTGCTGCGTGTCGAAAGGGTAGTAAGTGACGTCAATATCGCATGACGTAGAAAACACGCCACTAGGCATCCACGTGATGGTTCCGTCAAATTCCACGCTGAGATAAACAAGATGGGATGAACCATAACCCACAACGTCCCTTCTATATGAGAGCTGTCCTCGCTGGTAATGGTCTCTACCTTTTGTCTTTGACCTGATTCTGATGTTGAATTATCTCCTATTGAAAAAGTCTCGCAGATCTGCCAATGCTTCAGCGAGTTCTATAAGGGGCGCAGGACATACGCGTCAATGATTTATCAAACGTCATTTGTCATGACGTAAGTTTTAGTTTTTACGTAATTTTATATTTTACGTGATATGAGTTTCACTTTCGCTTCATAGGCTTGAGAAAATGGTGACAAAACTAGAACTTCACGGTACAATTTCAGTCTTGCTATATTTTTTTTGTGAAAGCAGGTTGACTTTACCTAGCTACATGATATACTAAGTACACGGGTCACCTGCATGCTCTTCTGAAAGCGCGTAGATGTGTGTGTGTGCGTGTTCGTGAGTGCATGCGTGCGCGCTCCAAACATCTCCAAGAGGCATCGATCCTCATGTGCCTGGCGGGCGCATGAGGATCTATTCCTCCTGGAGATGCGCGTATGTTTGTGTGTGTGTCTGTGTGTGTGTGTGTGTGTGTGTGAGAGAGAGAGAGAGAGAGAGAGAGAGAGAGAGAGAGAGAGAGAGAGAGAGAGAGAGAGAGAGAGAGAGAGAGAGAGAGAGAGAGAGAGAGAGAGAGAGAGAGAGAGAGAGAGAGAGAAGCTGAAAGGATACAAAGCTGGCTAACGACTGAACTCATCCAATGTCTTTCTCCAAACTAGCTATATGCAAAAGTTCAAGTAAATAATTATGACAAAAATTACGGACTCTAATCTGGGTCCACCGACTTCCTATAAACGGTTGTTTATGTCTTTAATGAGACATTCAATTGCAATATGCTCGGAGGCTCTCTTAGCCACCAACTTAAGAAAGTATTTCGCCAAGTTTCAATCTTCTGTGTACAGAAATATCGGAGATCGTCTTGTTTACATTAATACGCACACACATACATATATACATACAAACGCACACACATACATACGCACATACGGCGCTTCGCGCCAAATGTTCGTTCAGCAGCGAGGTAAGCGTAACTAGACATGCCGTAATTTTTATCTTGTTACTTCAGTTGTGAGAGGTTTAACCTGCCCGCTATTAAATTCGCCCCACCGCGACCTGTCCTAAAAAGTCCCTTCTAAAAATAGAAGGGACTTAAAAATAGAGTGTGACAGGTCAAGTACACAAATATTAACTCTTTTAGCCCCGGATCTCTACAGCAGGAGATGGCTTGACCATGATAATTCAAGGGTAGTGCCAGATTAGCTTGGCGCTTTCAGCTGCAACTGGTACATAGTCGTTGGGCAACACCTCCAAAATTTGAGAAATGGGACCTTGGGCCATAAAGGGTTAACCCTCTGCTGTCGGTAGCGGTTTTTGTCGCGATGATTCCTGCCGGAATGATCGCGACAAAAACCGCTACCGACATCCAAAGGGTTAAAACAAACTGTAACATTGATAATGAAACGAGGAATGGCTGCGGATTAGGGGTTGGCTGGGAAGAAAAAATATCTGCATGGACATTTTATGTGTGCTGAACGTTTACACCGCCAAATCAGGCGTATTATTTCAGTATTGTGTCAGTGTGCATTTAAACCTATAAATGATTGCGTTTTTGTACGTTGTCGGTACCTTAGTTAGTTGATTTCAATTAGTTAGATTATCTAGATGGAAAGCTCTCTGAGCCTTTCTTTGTGGGGATATTGCGCTATAGAAGAGTTATATTACTATTATTATTATTATTATTATTATTATTATTATACCATGTAAATGGGAGCGCATCAAGCGTGAGAGTTCAAGGGTGGCACATAAAAAGGTTGGAACCATTTAGAACATATCATGGTCGATGTTACTCCCGAACTGATATGTACTCTTAACCCATCACATCCTGAGGCTGACTTTGTAAAATTTGCTTATCGTCCTATAAAGACCACATTACAGATTAGGAAATAGATTCACTGTTTTAGTTTAGCCTCAGGCGCCAAGCTATTCTGGCACCACCCTTGAACTATCAGTCAAATTTATTTCAAGGAATGGGTGTATCAGAATGATAAAAGTTAAGAGGGTGTTACATTATAGTCGTAGTATGATACAATCACACCAGACGCACGCACGTAGGGTTCTTGTAAAGAAACTTCACTCAGCTGCTACTCATCACACGTGGCATAAGGTTGTAGACCACACTGGAGTCAGTAATAGTTCCAACAATATTTTATTCTCGCGATGCACTCTCAGCACAATGCGTCCACAAATGCATCCACACTTTGGTACAGTGCCTCTCTACAATGCGTCCACAATTCTGATACACTGCGTCTCCCATACAATGCACCAACACTGATACACTGTCTCCTCTACAATGCATCAACACCTTTGACACACCGCGTTTCTCATACAATGTACACACATAATTCGTTAACACGCCTTTTTATACTATTACAGATTTCCAGAACAATCCCGCAAACTACACAAATATTTATACATTTATACATAATAGAGTTATTACGTAATTTAAAATCTGTCATGACGTCGTCGTCTCCAGTAGTGTGCCTGTTGTTTCGAACAACACTAAGTAGCTCTGTTGGCGCTGTCGTTGGTGTTGATGGTGCCAGTGCCGCCGACGTTTGACGTAGGGACAGCACTAGCTTTGTTGTCGCTGGTGTTGGTGGTGCCAGTGCCGCCGATGTCTGACGTAGGGGCAGCACTAGCTCTGTTGTCGCTGTCGGTGATGGTGCCAGTGCCGCCGACGTCGGAGGTAGTGGCAGCACTAGCATTGTTGTCGCTGTCGCTGGTGGTGCCAGTACCGCCGATATTGGTGATAGAGGTTTTGTCGCTATAGGTAGCACCCTCGGTGTCGTCCATGACGGTGATGGTCTGGGTATCGGTTACTGACAGGCTGGTGTCAACTGAAGAGGGCGGTGACGGTAGCGCCAGCTGACTGTGACCAGACTGAGCGGTCAAGGTGTTGACGATTTCTCTCAGCGCAGCAAACTCCCTGTCTACCCACTGGCGGCAGGACCTGCCCTGAACCAAAAAACTGGCTGTGGTGTAGTACGCATGTATCACAAGTAGTTGCCGCTTGCCGTCCTTTATCCGTATGGTTGAGTGCACTAGGTCTTTCGGCAGACTGAATGCATCAAGATCAATTTGTTGTTCAAAGGCGGTATGGTTTTCCCCGTAGTCTTCCCACGTTGTTGTGACACCTTGGGGCTTGAACTCGCCAATGTAGCGAAGATGTAACACCTTTCGCCACACTGGTAGTTTGCCATGTTCAGTGTTATACGTGATCTGAATAGGGTCCAGAGTCCGTCTAATCTCTTCCACACTTGCCTGCGTAAATGTTAGTTTGGACCGTGTGGTTGGGCCCATCTTGCCATCTGGCTAACATCACAAGCAGTGTGAGCCTCTCACAAACAAAACACAGATTAGCACACACCTGGCCTTGACACTTCACTGTTGCCGTGGCAGACGAGGACCAGGTGGTGAGAGAGATCTTGCCTGTGCTATTGTCACTGTCCCCAAGTCGCCATGCCAGCTGTTGAAACGTGCCCGCAGGCCCCTGCAGATGCACTCAGGCGTGAGGGGGGAGCTGAGCTCCCGACCCCATTCACAGCTGGTGGGTGTGAGAGCACAAGGGATTAGGCAATTGGCCGTCAGAGGTGGCGGCAGGTGGCGGGGGCCGTAGGCTGCCTGGCGCCAGGTACAAAATCTCTATAGTAAAGAAGGTTTCATGGCTGATCGAATAAGATAAAGTTTGTTCAGTTCATATTTTAAAGTTTAAAAAATGTGAAATAGGGAGAAAAAATATAAGAAAGTATATTACAGAATACCTCGGTTTCGGCGCAAGGGGTCCGTTTAGGATAACCAGCACACACACATTGTACACAAGTTCACACAAAGCAATTTATCTTCAGCATGTTCAGTGAAAGCTGAACCGATGAAATTGAAAACTATCCGTTTCACAAATCCCAATTAGGCAAAATTAGGATCGCATATGCAAACTGTACTCACGCGTTGCACAGAATCACACACAATACTATAATAACGTAATCCATATGTGTCTATCCAAGAAGAAAACACAACAGTACTCCATAATAGTGCACAGTGTTTTCTCGTCACGGTTGGCTAAACTGCGGAGCTCCGCTGACTGCGACCGCTCTCTTCGGCATGCTGTGTGTGTAAGTAACTTTGTACTTTAGAATGTTTTGGTGATCTTTTATAGAACAAAACTGGCATCGAAAACGCTTCACAATCAGGACTACAGGAAGTCCGCCATTTGTCGCTACAAGGGGTTTCGTAGCAAGGTCACATGGTACGGTTTTCGTTAAAAAGATTGATCGTGTGACGTAGGAATGAAAACAACATGTTTTATCCCACTGTCGACGAAATTCTCCTTTGACCTTTGTGTAGTGTCAGAGATCAATGGGTCAGTAGCTTAACCCGTCAGTTTATCCCCGACACCCAATGACAGGAGGCTGACTGACCATGATAATTCATGGGTAGTGCCAGATTAGCTTGGCGCTTCAGGCGCCAAGCTAATCTGTCACTACCCTTGAATTATCATGGTCAATGCGTCACCTGCAACTGGTACATAGTCGTTGTATGACACCTCCAACATCTGAGAAATGGCGGCTGTGGGGCTAAGTGGGTTCAATATTTATTTTGCATAAAAGTATTCTACGAGTCTTGTCCAAAAATTACCATAGCGTAACATATTACCATTCATGGGACACTGTCAAGGGTATTCGATTTCTTACTGGTGAAACGTGTAGGATGAGGGTCAGCGACTGATTGGCTCTCTTTGAATAAGAGGATAAAACCATTCTTGGCGCTGAACAGAATGGTTGGCCAATGGAAATGTGTTCCGAGGCCAACCTTCTTGTTCTGTGGCTCATTCAACACCCAAAAGTCTTAAGAATAACTTATTCATTTTTTGTTTACTTTTTCATATTTAACATAAGACAACGCTTAGCGTTCATTTAGTAGCTGGAATTGTTAGGGAATGAGAACAAACTCCACAATTAAGGGGAATACACCGCCAGAGTTTGGAGTTGAGTGTCGGACTTGAATGTTAGTTATTAACATTCATTTATGTCTGTCTGTCCATCCGGCAAAATCGATTAGCTGGGTTGCAGAGCCAACAATGCAACATTACATTACAAGCACGCAACCACACAGAGGGAAATAAAAGATGACAGAGACGGCGGCACATTGGTTGATAAGCGGTACCGAGTCGAGAGAGATAGCCAGTGTATGAGGAGGTAGAAGGGGTATCGGAGGCTGTTTGGTGTGTGCGTGCGTTTGTGTGTGTGTGTGGGGGGTGGGGGGGGGGGGTGCCGCCCTTCTTAAAGGCCATGCTCTGGTGACCTCCCTTGCACTGTCCAGAGTCGCTGCCCTTGCCACTTCAGCCCCCCCCCCCCCCCAAAAAAAAAAAAAAAAAAAAAAAAAAGCTGTCCATCTGGAGGTGCGTGGAGACTTGGGGAGAGGATGCGAAACCCAATGCGCAAAAGGCCATCGGGCCGACTTCGGCCGACGTTGGCCCGCGCACAGCCGTGCCCGGGCCAACGGCGGCCGACATCGGCACGATGGTCTTTGCTCACTGGGCAGACCCTGGGACTTTTCTGTTGATCCTATTATAACTGAAGTGATTAATTCCGTCCAAACACTATTATTTTATTCCGCCAACAAAGGACTTCTCTCGTCGCACAGGGTATTTGTCCATTAATTGAACCCTTTCCCTGCCACTGGAAGCATATTTTGTTTCTGAAAACTTTGTTCATACAATAACCAAAGTTCCCAAACCGCCAAACGGACACGAATACAAACTGGTCTGAGCGGGGGCTCAGGAGGCACTATGTCCATTGCAGCAAGAGACATAGATTCTCGTGAGCCCCCGCAGTCGCGGGGGCTCACGAGAATCTATGTCTCTTGCAGCAAGATCGTGTTCACTCTTTCTCGATAGTGAAGGGGTTAATATACCTCTTTTTTTCAGTCTACCGTTTTGAAATACATTAGACTGTGGAGATGGGCCGTGGTGGTGGCATGTATGTATGCATCCATCGATGTCTCCCATGCCTGTATACTTGCAAACTTGAAACTTTGGGATGCTGCCTACCATTTTCGTGTAGGTAGCGTTTTATTGACGCGATGATTCCTGTAGGAATCATCGCGACAAAAAGCGCAACCGACACGCAAAGGGCAAAAGTTAGCAGACAGCCTCCGAGGATACTGAAATTGGAGTGTTTATTGAAGAGAAATGGCCACTTTGGAGAAAGACGGTTTACCCAAATTTGAATCCGTAATTTTTGTTCAGTTCTCTTGGAATTCGAAATAGGCATTGCATGAGTTTGTTACGCCAGCTTTGTAGCTCCTTATATTTTAATGGAAAATTAATTATTTTGGGAAAAATAGCAATATCTGAAACTTTTTCTTCCTGGATCAACAAAACTGAGGAATTCGCTAAGGCTATATTGAATGCATGCTTGTGCTGAATTTGAGACGGGCTCTACATTTTGAAAGGGAATAGGATCTGTGGCAATTACCTCATTAACTTATTCGAGACGTGCCGCCTCCGGATACGCGGCAGTATTGGTGGCAGGGTGTTCACAGTCCGTGCGGCAAAAATCATGAAGAGAGAATGAGCTGTGATTATATAGATAGGATTCATCGCCGTCAAAGGCCTACATCGTAGTTTGTTGTTGTTGTTGTATGTATGTATGTATGTATGTATGTATGTATGTATGTATGTATGTATGTATGTATGTATGCATGTTTGTTTGTATGCTTGTTTATTTGTGGGATGGGTGGGTGGCTGGATAAATTTGGGTTCTATTGTGGATGGGCTGGTCGGAGGTGTCAGGTAGTGGGAGTGGTCGTTGTGGGATTGATGATGGAGAGGTGAGGGGGGGGGGGTTGGGGGGGGCGGGCAGGGGAAAGACGTGGGGGTTTACTAGTAGTTTGAGAACACAGAGTACTTTTTTTAAATAGCGGACATTGCCATTGCCACTGACCACATATAACAGTAAATTTGTCTGTGCATGACCACGTCTGATTTAACAAAAACGCGCATGTGACTAGAACAAGGAAGAAACGTAGATCCACATGCCCATCTACAGAGGCATAGATCCGCATGAGCCCCTGCTTTTAGCGGAAGCTTATGTGGATCAATGTCTCTGCACATGGGCATCTTGACTGAGGGACCGTTAAAGGCTCCTTGGTTCCAGGGGAGACACAAAACTGTCGAGTAAATACAGCTGACTCAAGGAGGGTCCTCATGTATACATCTGTTTAGTACCAAGAGTTCGACAAAAGCTCGGCTTTACAGAGGACAATGACACAAGCTTTCAAAGGTCATTGTACATATGTGAGTAAAACAGCATGACTTGTGGGGGATCATGAGGATCGATCTTTCGTGCTGGTGTCATTTATATGTACCTTTTCCTTCAGCGAAGAAATGAACTGCCGGTGTTCCGTTTAGCTTGGTCTTACTTACTTACTTACGCCTGTCACCCCTACCCGGGTATAGGCCGTCGACGAGAGACCTCCAGCAACTCCTGTCCTGTGCTTCTCCTTCGATTCTACTCCAGGTGGTTCCCAGTCTCTTGATGTCTGCTTGGAGGTCTCGACGCCATGAGTTTCTCGGCCTACCTCTTTTCCTCTTTCCCTGGGGGTTCCATGACAATGCCTGCCTAGTGATACTGGAAGCTGGCTTTCTCAGACTGTGACCGATCCATCCCCATCTTCTTCGCCCAATTTCATTCTCTGCTGTTATCTGCTCTGTTCTCTCCCAGAGTCTGACGTTGCTGATCTTCTCTGGCCAGTGGATTTTCAAAATTCTTCTAAGGCAACTATTCATGAAGGTCTGTACTCTGTTGACTGTGGTTTTTGTCAATCTCCATGTCTCTGCTCCATATAGGAGAACTGCTTTTTTAGTCTTTTCGTCGGCGTTTTTGTAGCTCTTTCCTTTTTTGCAGGGTGGGGAAGCTAACCCCACGCCCAACCCCCTTACTAGGAGGACCAGGGGTTTTCTGTCGGGGTCACCTTCCCTTAGACCATGTTGGTTCACGGCACCTTATTTCATTCGGTGCACCCCTCTCACGAGGGACCCCCTATCCACCACCCAGGGGACGCGCCTCAACGCCGTATGGTCCCAGCGCGAGGTTAGCTTGGTCTGTCACACTATTATAGGCAGATATTGGAAGTGATCGCTTAGGTCTCAGAATGTGGTTTCGCCGATTCGTCAAACACATACAAACTTTGTGCGCGACTCATTAGAACATATCTTAATCCAAAACGGTTGTTCATGTCTCCACACTCAGGCAAGTTTACTTCTCCAAGCAGAGTTTAGATTTCTGCAAAGAATCATACGCATAAATGATGTAACCCGTTCGAAGCCTTTGGTCACAAGGTGTGTTTCTTAAAATATTGTCAGTTTACCGCCAAAGAGCCACTCACATCCTAGGTACGTGTACATAATGTTCTGATCGCGGTGTCAAAGTTACGTCTCACACTAATCCGTTTAGCGCACCTTGTACATAAAATT
>BTPG01000005.1:47331743-47389243 GCA_036245525.1 Semisulcospira habei | reverse complement strand
AAGTTTTGACAGATACAAATACATCATTTTTCAAACTTGCCGTTTCTAACGTACTACAACATGAAATATAATGAAGACAAACAAAAAAATATTTAACGCAAACAAAAAACATAACTAAATAAGTATAGACACACGCAGTACAGAAAATGATACTATTAAGGTAGCAATAAACAAATACAAAAAAGGAAGTAACACTCCTCAGCACAAATTACATAGGAAAAAAAATCATAGCACAGCAAAAACAAGCACAAAGTACCAAGAATCAAACATACATACACACACCTTTACAGCCGTGTAAATGCAATCCAAATGATAGAAGCGCTTTACAAGAACGCCTGCAGCGCGGTTCTACTTAACAATCAGTCAGGCGAGTTCTTCAGGACGACGATCGGTGTCCGTCAAGGATGCCTGCTCTCTCCTGTCCTTTTCAACATATTCCTGGAGAAGATCATGCAGGAAACCCTCCACGACCACCATACTTCAATCTCTATTGGTGGCAGATCCCTGTGCAATCTTCGATTCGCAGACGACATTGACCTCATGGCAGGCAGCAATAGTGAGCTTCAAAACCTGACAGACAAACTTTCAAGTAGCGCAGGGTCTTATGGCATGGAGATCAGTACGGATAAAAGCAAAGTGATGATCAACACCACAAGCGACAGCAGCAGCAACATTCACATGAACGGCCAGAAGCTAGAAGAGGTCAATAGCTTCAAGTACTTGGGAGCCACCCTGTCCAAAGACGGTAGTTGCATAGCAGAGATCCGTATCAGGATAGGTACAGCAACATCCGCAATGGCCAGGCTGGACAGGATATGGCGAAGTAACTCCATCAGCTTCACCATCAAGTACAGGCTTTACAAGTCCCTCGTAGTGTCTATTCTACTCTACGGCTGTGAGACTTGGACACTGCTTGCAGACTCAGAAAAGAAAATCCAGGCCTTTGAGAACAAGTGCCTGAGGAAGTTGCTCCGCATCTCGTACCGCGAGCACAAGACCAACGAATATGTACGGAGCATCGTCACTTCCCTGGTGGGCCCACATGAACCCCTTCTGGCAACCGTGAAACGGCGCAAGCTTGCTTGGTTTGGCCACGTGACCCGACACAACACCTTGTCCAAGACTATCCTCCAAGGCACTCTCGAAGGAAGTCGTCGGCGAGGTCGTCAGAGAAAGAGTTGGGTCGCAAACATAAAAGAATGGACCGAACTCGAGATGCCAGACTTGCTTGCCACCGCCCAAAATAGAACTCAGTGGAGAGCACTGTCTGTTGCTGCTGCCTTTCAGTCTCCCCAACGCCCAGTTCGGGCAAGGGACTGATGATGATGAAATGCACGCACTAACATAATACATTACATAACCTTTCATCAGAATGACAGGATAAAAATAATATATCTAAGCAGTTTTCATCAGGTATATGTGTAGTTTTGTTTTAAAGGAGGAAAGGTGGGTTAGTGTTTTTAAATGTTGAGGAAGTGAATTCCATAAAAGTGGTCCCGAAAAGGCTAGGCTTGATTTGAATAAGTCAATGCGAGGTAGTGGTAATCGAAGAGTACTGTTCCTCGAGGACCTTTCACACTGTCGTTGTGGAGTAAATTTAGCTGTTAGATACTGTGGAGCTTTCTTGTGGAGAATTTTAAACATAAGTATGCACTTGTTGTAAACGAGTTGTTGACGAAGGCCAAGAAGTTTGAGATTTTGCAGTTTTACAGTGGTAGGAAAGGGTCTTATATCTACATTTTAAATGGCTCTTTTGTATAGTGAATTTAGTTTTTTGATATGCACATCACCGCTACCATCCTAAACAGTGGAGATGTAATCAACATGAGATTTAATGTGCGCATGAAAAAAACATTTTTCGTGTATTTATGTCACTCACACTTCTCAATTGTGATAAAAGAAATATATTTTTTGATATCTTCTTATTAGTCACATGTTTCTCCCAACTTAGCTGCTCATCTATACATATTCCAAGGACGTTGCGTTCATGAACTTGTTCAATAGGTTGGCAATTAAGACTGAGCATTAGTGATGGGGGGTGAAGTTGATGTTTTTGTCGTGAGGTGATTAACATGCTCTTCGTCTTATCAGGATGTAGTACCATGTGGTTTTTACAGCACCAATCAGAAACTTCGTCAAGACTGGATTGTAAACGACGACTAATATCATGACTGTTTTTACCAGGAACTTGAAGGCTTGTGTCGTCCGCAAAGAAATTACAATTAACGTTAGGGTCGGAAATATGTAAAGGAAGGTCATTTATCAAAAGTAAAAATAGGAGGGGTCCTAGAATTGATCCTTGAGGAACTCCAAATGTAACATGGCCTTGCATAGAGTACTGACCATGGACGTATACTTTTTGCTTTCGGTCTTCCAAATAGGATCTGAGAAAAGTTATTGTAGTTTCGTCCATGTGATATATTGTAAGCTTATGTAAGAGAATCTCATGGTCCACAAGATTAAAAGCTTTTTTAAGATCTAGGAAAACTGCTCCCGACATTAATTTTTTATTAATTGACTCTAGCCAACAATCTACAATATGTGTGAGTGCTGACTGGCATGAATGGGTCGGGCGAAAACCGGACTGATGAATGTTTAGTAAATTACCCTTCTCAAGGAAATTAAGAAGATGCTTGTGAATGTGCCGCTCTAATGGCTTTGACAAGGCTGAGAGCAAAGAGATCGGTCGGTAATTATGAATATCTTCAAGGTTTTAGTTTTGGGGATCGGAACTACCTTTGCTTCCTTCAGGACTGTAGGAAAATAACTTTTATTTATACACAGATTAAAAATGTATGTAAGGGATTGTATTGTGTAAGGCAACGACAATTTTAGCGATTGGTTATCAATATCATCAATCCCTCTACTTTTCTTATTCGGCATGTCAGAAATATACTTACCGATTTCTGCTATTGATATATTAGGAATTACGAATTTTTGTGTTATATTTGTTGCTTCGCTGAAAGATCTCAGAAGACTTGAGATACTATATTGCGTACTGATATTTGATGCCGATTGGGCTAGATTTTCAGCGGCTGATAGGAAATACTTGTTAAATTTGTCTGAAGTTAAATGAGATGGTATTTCTGGGGCTGCTTTTCCTTTAGTAGCAGCCCCAAGGAGTGCAATATGAACCGTTTCGTCAGATCGCACTTGTCCTCAGGTGAGGAATATCAGGATACGAGGCGTTACGATCACCGGGCCGTAAATCGTCGTCGTCGCTCCGAGTCACCGTCAGCAGGAGGAGGCGAAGAGAATCACCCTCGCCACTCAGCCGCGCGCGGTCACGCCATCAGGCCACCACCTAACACCCGTAATGACTCGCAATTTCCTCCCCTGCAGCCGATCAGCTCTCCGACCATGTTGGCACCCAGAAACAGAGGGTGGGAGAAAAGCGGCTTAGCCGCCCCGGCCTCTCCTTTCGACAACATTCAAGCTCTGAGTGTCAGCATTGCACAAGCGATTGCGCAATTTTACTGTCAACAGTAACCCGTTTTGTCGAGCTCACAAAGGAGAAGTAGCCTCCGTCAGCCAGCCTGTCCAGTTAGCAGGAGGGATACATTATCATGAGTCCCTGCGGATGAAGGAGCTCGTGACAATGTATGTCTCTTGTTGGAAATGGATTATGGGACATAATTAGTTCGCGGACCGTCTTCAATCATTTCAACTTTTGTCACCGTCACCGTCATTATGTGACCCTTTATCGCATTTTCGTCCAGCTTTATTTTACCTATTTTGGACGGACCCATTGACTCCTGATAGTGCGAGGGCGACGCCCAATAGCGTGGTACCTAAAGTGCCAGGCTATTCTTAAGCTGTCACGGTTTATATGTTTCCTTTAATGTGATATGGTCCGTAGATCATAACTACTGTTCTTGGGTGTTTTAGCAATGAGTCAATCAACGTGGTGAAATACTATTCCTGATTTTGTGGTGAGATAATATTCTTGATGTGGTAGTTGCTACACATGTAGCCAGTTTAAGCTTGTGCATTACGTTATTTTGTTTGCAGACAACGGACTGTACTCTTTCTTATTATGAAGTTTGTGTCTTATTATTATAGTTTTGTGGATTTCTGCATCATCTCAGTGACAATCTAACGCCGGATAGCGGCTGTGCCTGAGTGTGTTGCGCAATGTTTTCTCTGACCAGCACTTTAGTGAAACCTGGACAGTTGTACTTTCACATTGATGCTTCATAATTAAGCCGCACGCTGTGTGGACCGCGATCGTGTGGACTGTGGGAGGGACTTGTACAGGCTAATCTATAAAAGTACTATACGAACAGCCTCAGCAACCACACGCAATATTCTCTTTCTGCGCATAAAAGGTGTTTACTCTCATTTTGAAAACGTTTTCGCCGACTGAATACTGGTTCTACTTCTTCTGCTACTGCAACATCATAATTTTTGTTCTTCCTAAAATTATAGTTCTTCTTCAGTACTTCTAAGCCTAATCCTTGTTTGCTTTGATTCAATATTATTGTTGCTTTCATTGTTTGTTTTTTTTTTTTTTTTTTAATTAATTATTATTTGTGTTTGTGTACTGATTACTATATTATCAATAGCTGTATTACGTTAAGTGTACTTATTGTTACCCTCATTTTCGCCACCTTCGTTTCCTTCTCGTCTGTCACGATGAATCAAGCAGACGTGAAAGTAAGAAATCTCCGCATTGGGCATTTAAATGTATACCATCTATATGCCAAACTTGCTGATATTTCCGTTTACCTGAATGACTCAAACCCATTTCATATTTTTGGATTTTCTGAGACACGTCTTGGTTCTAATGTATCTGATGAATCAATACAGGTTCCTGGCTTTTCTGTCCTGAGACGTGATCCAACGGCCCATGGAGAAACAGGATTAGCTGCTTATATTCACACGTCTGTTCAAGCTCTTACACGTAGACGACATGACTTAGAAACTGAGCAAGTTGAGTGTATGTGGCTTGAGCTGAAAGCCCCCCAATCACCATCATTTCTTATCGGTTTTCTGTACCGCAACCCTGCTGCAAACTTTGAGTGGTACGATAATTTTCTTAGTATGTTTGATAAAGCCTGTAAACCTAATTCTAATGTCATACTTATGGGAGATTTTAATATAGATATGTTAAGGTCTCATCATGCATGGGACTCTACGATGACGTTGCTGGGTCTTAAACAGTTAGTCACTTCGCCGACACGAATAACACCAACAACATCTACACTCATAGACCATATCTATGCCACAAAGCCAGAGTCTGTTCATAATGTGTCTGTCGGTAACCTTGGCATCAGCGATCACTTTCCCATCAGCTGTACGTGGTCCACTAAGTTCCCAAAAGCAAAGAAAGGATGTCATACATATATCACCTATCGTTCTTTTAAAAAATTTAGTGAGAGCGACTTTTTATCTGACCTTAATAACGCACCTTTTGAGGAAGTGCTTAGTGAAACTGACCCTGACAGCGCTCTGTCTGTCTGGTATAGCATTTTTCTTACTATTTTAAATAAACACGCGCCTGTG
Source organism: Semisulcospira habei (assembly GCA_036245525.1). Lineage (NCBI taxonomy): Eukaryota > Metazoa > Mollusca > Gastropoda > Semisulcospiridae > Semisulcospira > Semisulcospira habei. The sequence continues at coordinate 47,383,738 of BTPG01000005.1, read as the reverse complement.
CGGCGGAGGCGAGTCAAACACGCTTCACTCCCGCCGTGGCTGACTCAAGACATTATTCAGGCCATGAGGGTGAGAGATGATCTGAGAAAACAGAAGTTTTTTGCTGAATTTAAACGTGAGCGCAATCGTGTCAAATGTTTAGTGCGGCAGGCTAAAAAATCTTTTATTGATCGTTTGATTAAACAAGACAAAGATATGTCCATGCTCTGGCGCGCTATGGCAGTAGTGACTGGAGTCAAGAGTAGGAAATCCGCTGTAATCCCGACTACTCTGACTGCCGATAATTTTAACGATCATTTCCTTTCAATTGCCGAGTCCCTGGTCCCCTCTAAAACAAATTCTCGGCCTTATACCTGTCCTGACACCCTGATTGATTTCTGTAGAACGCGAACTGCGAGATTTCATCCTTTTGCTATTCCACCCCTGGCACTTCACGAGGTTGGTAAGACAATAAGTTCCATGAAGAATAAAAAATCTTCCGGGCCAGATGAAATAAGCCCCAAAATACTGAAACTATCACTTCCCTATGTTGTAGAAACAATAACTTATGTCTACAATTTATGCATACAGAAAAATGTTTTCCCAAAAGAACTAAAAAAAGCTAAAGTTATTCCCCTACCTAAAACAAAAGATCTGTCCGATGTTAACAATTATCGCCCCATTTCACTTTTGTCTGTCTTAAGTAAACCCCTTGAACGACACATTCATAAGCATCTGTTAGAATACCTGGGAAAACACAAATTAATCCACCCCCTCCAGTCAGGTTTTCGCCCGAAGCATAGTTGTCATACAGCCTTATCGCGACTTACTGACACGTGGCTAAGTTCAATGAACAAAGGCGAATTCACAGGTGCTGTTTTCATAGACCTTCGGAAAGCTTTCGACATGGTAGATCATGAAATTCTCCTTTCCAAGCTCAGCATATATCTGGATGGTTCATTTTCAAGTAACTGTTTTCATACATCAGACGGCAGTTCTCAGGCATCTATTCATTCCTTTAAAACAACCTCGTTTTTCGCTTCCTATCTTACAGACAGACAGCAGCGCGTGATAGCCAATGGATCTTACTCTTCAAGTGGTTTAGTAACAAGAGGAGTGCCCCAGGGCTCTGTCCTGGGACCTCTTCTCTTTTGCATATTTATCAATGACCTGCCACTACATTTTACGAATGACAGAATTGAATGTGACTTGTTTGCCGATGACGCAACAATCCACACCCCCGATAAGTGTCTCGAGTCTTTAAATGATCGTTTGCAACAGGGACTGAGTGAAATTTCCAAATGGTGTGAAAATAATGCAATGATCCTTAATCCCACCAAAACCGAATGTATGACGATAGCAACCCGTCAGAAGCATCAGCTCAAGCCACTTTTGCTTAGCCTGGAAATCCAAGACCACACCATTACACAAGTAACTGAACATCGCCTACTTGGAGTTATTGTTGATAACCAGATGAAATGGCAATCTCACATCAATGGTGTCTGTAAAACTGTGTCTAGAAATGTGTTTATGCTGTCTAAGCTAAAATATTTTATTGATGTCGACACTTGCAAACTATTTTACAATGCCCATGTCAAATCCCACATCGATTATGCCTCCACGACATGGGACGGCAGTGGTGACATACACATGAAGAGGCTTAACTCCTTGCATCGCAGGGCAGTGAAGCAGATCCTGCCTGATCCAGCTCTTTCTACTGACCAAAAATTTGAAAAACTAAAAATGCTTCCTCTTGACAAGCACCATCTCTTTAACAAAGGGGTAGTCATGTATAAAATCTGGAATGAAATCCACCCAGAATACTTATGTAATCTCTTCACCAAGGTAGCTTCAGGCTATTCAACATCAAGGCGAAACTTCGTCACACCACGCCCGAGGATAGATTTATTTAAAACTACCCTTGCTTTCTCGGGCGCCTCGTTTTGGAATAAACTGCCAGCGCACATAACACACACTGGTTCACTCCCCTCTTTCAAGGAAAGCCTCTTCAAGTACCTGCTATCTAACAGCTCATTCACTGGTTCGGGTATCTCCATCGCCTAAAGCCTTGATATTAACCTCCGCGCGCACGTGCGTGTATATGGGTGTGTGTGCGCGCGCGCGCGCGTGCGTGCGTGCGTGTGTGTGTGTGTGTGTGTGTGTGTGTGTGTGTGTGTGTGTGTGTGTGTGTGTGTGTGTGTGTGTGTGTGTGTGTGTGTGTGTGTGTGTGTGTGTGAGCATGCGGCGCGAGCGTGCGCGCGTGTTTGATTTCAGTGAAAAAAGGAATTTTAAAGACTATCTTTTTTTTTTTTTTTTTTTTCCTTCGTTCACATTGTTAGTAATCATAATTGGTGCCCTCCATTTTGCCTTATCCATCTCTTTTTGAACGACTTGTTATATTATGTGCACTTTCATGTTAGTAGCTTTGTACTTTTGTATCTTAGTAGCTTTGTACCTTTAGCAGATTTATACCTTTGTAGTTTAGAAACGGCAAGCGTGAAAAATGGCACATGTGCTAACTGCTTCTTCCGTTCAGAAATAAAGTTTCATTTCATTTCATTTCATTTCATTTCATTTCATTTCATTAGTAATAGCATTTAGTGCTCTCCAAATGGATGCTGTGTCACGGTTTTCTGAGATCATTTGATTGAAGAATGCTTTTTTTGCAGCCCTTACCAGATATTTTACTTGATTACGTTGTTTTTTGTAGTCATCAAAGCGTTTTTCTTTTCTAAGTTTGTCTCTGAGCGACATAGCATTTTTAATGTCCAATGTTAACCAGGGCGGCATGGTAGCTTGTTTAACGCGTTTTACCCTGAGGGGCGCGTGCTTGTTAAGGACTCCGAGGAACAGACTCATCCAGCAAGAAAAGGCATTGTCAGGGCAAGTGTGGCAGTATACATCATCAAAGGGTGTATTGTGCAAATCGTGCATGAATTTATCCCTATCAATTTTTTTTTTATAAGAACGATACATTAAAGTTGTGTGTTTGTTTTTCTTTGGCCTATCAAGCTTCAGAGCAATTGTACAACATACCGGGTTATGATCACTAATGGCTAAGGTCGGGACATTCGCACTAGTTATTCTGTCCTTGTTGGTAACATAAATATGATCAATGAGCGTGGATGATGTAGATGTGATTCTAGTTTGTGCTTTAATTATTTGTGTCAAACCAAATAGCGATGTGGTCGTGATCCATGCTGCATTTGATCCCTTAGGTCTAGATAGGTCTATATTGAAATCACCTAGGAGAAATATGTCACACTTGCTCTGACTTGCCTTGTCCATCAAAGCTGTAAACTCATCAAACCAATCCCAGCCGGCTGCCGGATTTCTATAGACAAAGCCGATTAGTACAGGTGATGACTGTGGTGTTTTTAACTCGAGCCACATACTTTGGTAAATTCGAGGTCTAGACGCCGCTTGGCGTAGCTAGATACAGACGTATGCATGTAAATCGCTAGCCCAGTGTGTTGAGGCAAAGCGGCATCTTTACGAAATATTTTATGGTTAGGAATAGAGATGGAAGCATTTCTGATTTTGTTCTTAAGTCTTGATTCAGAAACACCAAAAATGTGGAAGTGTTCGGGCTGGTTCAAAAACACACAGAGATCTGGCACCTTATTGACAAGATGATAGATATTCAGGTGACCTATTTTAAGTCCACCACCACAAAATAAATCATTTTTTTGTACCACCGTCAGGCATACTATCACTATGAACGTCAAAGTACATACAAGTACAAAAATTGTCTTCTTTGAAGAGGTATATATAAAATAAAAAAAGCTTTGTGACAAGGAGGGTTTCGTACACAAATAGAACTACAGGAAGAGACAGTATTCACTTAGTGTATGAAGTGTCAATAAGAGATAATGAACAAAACCGGTTGGAAGTGAAATTAAGCAATACACACACGGGCACTCAAAAGGTTCTCACAGTACATACACACACTGACGTGTCCACGTCAGTGCCACTGTCTCACAAAAAGAACAAGTTACGTGTCACAGTTTTCGCTTGTCGATAAATGCAAAGTACAAGATAATTGATTATCACAAAAAGGTGATTGAAAAAAGGAGAATAAATGTTATGACTACACGCTATTCTATTACAAAGAAGATACAATAATTAAAAGAAAGAAATATCAACTTCGTCAAATTTGTTATTCCAATTAAGCAGTTAACCGATCGCACACTAGTAATCTGTCAAAAATCCCTGGGCAAGAAATTACACCAGACGACTAGAATCGCACTATCTACTCTCCGGCACGTGGCCTGATCCTATCAAGCAGATTAAACAACACTGCAAAGTCACTGTCACTAAGCTGCCCACGTGAGGCTGAGGGCTGGCACTGGAGGGGGTGGGGGTAAAAGTAAGAAGGATACGGGTACATTGGCCGACCAGTCGGGGCAAAAGGCGGGGGGCCCATAGGCTGTGGAGCAAAGCCGTAGAGGGGTCGCTGTTGCTTCGGGTCAGTGGTCGGTGCATCCTTTGATCTATCGACCGGCTGGATGGGATTACCCGACATTATCGGGGTAGCTTTTTCACAGGGGTTTGGATCTCTCTGATGAGAGAGAGAGAGAGAGAGAGAGAGAGAGAGAGAGAGAGAGAGAGAGAGAGAGAGAGAGAGAGAGAGAGAGAGAGAGAGAGAGAGAGAGAGAGAGAGAGAGAGAGAGAGAGACTCAGACTCAGACAGTTTATTGTTCAGACAAATTGTCCATACAATGGAGTGAGACATTACATAATTTATTATTCAGGTGTATATAAAGGCCATAAGGCGATGTTTATATCAACACACACACACACACACACACACACACACACACACACACACACACACACACACACACACACACACACACACACACACACACACACACACACACACACACACACACTTCCATTCGATCTACGCCAGCACATAATAGCCACTTTTGACCTACATGTAAAATGCGGTATCCAAATCCAGGCCACAGCCGTGTACTACACAGACCAGGTCGGAGTAAGAACCACAGTTTGCACGTGGAATCATACAAGCATGCTGCTACGGAGTTTAAAAGCATGGCATACAAATCTTGCTAAATCGGCAATAGACTGCGGGTTGGTAGTGTCTAGGATACACAATTCTTTCTTTCTGAGTTCCACAAGGTCAAACTTACATAGGTATTTGGCACGCAGTTCATCATAGAATGGACAATAAAACATAAAGTGAACTTCATCTTCCACAGCCTTGGCACACAATGGACACACTTTCGTTACAGCATTGGGAGTACTATATCTTTGTTTGTTACTTTGCAATTCGGTTATGCCAAGTCTAAATTTAATGTATAGATTTTTGACATAGGTTGGCTTAACCAGTTAAAAATAATTTTCTTGGACAAGTGTATGTTTAAAACTACGATACACAGTAAAACGTTCACTCTCAGAAAGCTTCGATGACCAGTTTTGTTTGGCACAATCAACCATCCTTTGTTTAAACTTGTTTATAAAAGCATTTCTGTTTCCAACACCTTGTGAAATCCATACATTACCAAACCCATTTCGGAAAAGCAAATTCTTTATCTTTGACACCCATGTTTCTTTCCCTTTATCGTCTAAATCCTTAAGCATATGATAAGCCATATTTGCAAATCTAGTAACAGGTAAAGCGCAGAGTCGAAGCCAGTAGGAAACACATCTTACTGACAGGGGATATCGACCAAGTTCACCATAAACCATCAGATTCGGTGTGCGGAAGTTGACATTAAGAAAACGTTTACATGCAAATGTATGGACTCTTTCAATTTCGGCACACTCGTCTATACCCCAAATTTCCGAGGCATACAACAAAATTGGGACAACCTGCGCATCAAACAGCTTGAAAAAAACATCAGGACTAGCGCAGTTAATTTTCTTCAACATACAGAAAATATCGATTACACATTTTTTTGCCTTAGTCACTAAGTCATCAACGGATGTGTTTAAACTCAAACGTGTGGTAAAGTTTAACCCAAGGTACTTATACATATTGACAACTTCTACCCTCGTTCCCCCGTAAATCCATTTTTCATATTTTGACAAATACCCACCATTTCGAAACACAATTATTTTTGTCTTGTCTAGGTTAACAGACAAACCAAGCTTAGATGCTTCTTTGTATAAATTGTTCAGCTGAGTCTGAAGGCCATTGGGGGTTGATGAAAACAAAGCAATGTCATCTGCAAACATCAACAAAAACAGTTCTGCTGCATCGGCTTTTAGTTGGAAACCATGTTTACGATTTTCAATAATGTACACAGCAAGCTCGTTAATCAAAAAGGAGAACAATGTCGGCGATGCTAACGCTGTACAATTCAGGCTGTCTCTAACACAAAATTTCACCGAGTCATACATTGCCTTCATAGCTGAAAGCATTTTGCCGCGCACTCCAGCCTTCAATAAAATATTCCAAAGCACACCTCTTTTAACAGTATCGAAGGTTTTGCGGAAGTCAACAAAAGCCACATAAACTTTCTTATTTTGTAGAAGTTGTTTTTGAACAATAGCATAAAGTGTAAATATATGGTCCACAGTAGAATAGGATTTCCTAAACCCGGCTTGTGTTTCAGACAGAATATTATGTTCCTCAGCCCAGTCTGTTAACCTTCTGTTCAAAATGTAGGTATACAGTTTACTAACACAGCTAATCAGAGCAATACCACGATAATTATCTGGATTATTTACATCTCCTTTCTTGTGGAGTGGGAAAATAATAGCTTTAGACCATTCGCTGGGGAACAACCCTTTGTTGAATAGAGCATTAAAATACTTAGTGAGAAAGGAGATGATAGCTGGGTTGGAGACTTTAAGAACTTCATTTATAATTCCATCAGGCCCGGGGGCCTTTCCTGCTTTGGCATGTTTTATAGCAGCAATAACTTCTGCTTCTTCTATGTTGATATCTAGGTCATGAAATAAGGCTTCATCAGACTCAGAGTCTTCTGAAAAATATACATCATCATTATTCTCTTGCTGTGCTATGTTTTCATTTAGAATGCTAGAGAAGTGATCAAACCACTGCTTCTTTGTTATATTGTTTCTTAAACGACGTTTTCTTTTCCACTTCTTTATTTCCTTCCAAAATGCCTGAGAGTTATGTCTATACTCAAGAATTTTGTCAACAGCTTCCCTCTTAAAATTAACTTCTTTAGCTCTAAGTAATCTCTTGTATTGTTTTTTTCTCATTAACAAACGTTGCTTTATTTTCCATGGTTTTATTTTTTGTGTATGTACGTAAGGCTTTACGCGTTCGCATTTTTGCATTTCTGCATTCCTGGTCAAACCAAGGGTGACTAGCGGTGTTTGGTTTGTGTGTGTTGCCTGTGGAGGAATGAAATTGTTTTGTCATGCAACTAGCAGCGTCTTTGATAGCACATGTGAAAATGTCTAATGCACTATTAATATCATCATCGATCTCAGCAGTAGCAGCTACTAGAGCATCCTGGAATGCAGGAGTAGTTAAACTGTCGCTGAGCGTTTGGGCCTTAGCAGGTTCCCAGATAATCTTATCAAATGAAAAACACTGCGTATCGTCATCAGAAACATCGTTGTGGGGTGATACACATACACAAGACACAGTAAGGACCAGTGGCATGTGTACAGACTCTATCCTCTCGCCAACTTCAAGTTTGTCACACAAACAAATAAAGTCAGGAGATGCAACAAAATAATCATTAATACTGCAACCAGTGGGAGAAATAAATGTCAGGTGCTTTGACAGATCAGGGCTACAGAACCCATTCAAAATCATCAGTTCAAAACATGCACACAAATCTAATAGTTTTCTTCCAAATGTATTTACAGTCATATCTTCAGTAAATCGTGAAGGTTCAAATAGAGCGGTATTAGTTAGTAGTGTTTCATCAGGATCAAGCTTAAACAAATATGGATTAGGCTGTAAATCCCCAGTTCTACCATTAAAATCACCACACATTAGGAAATGAATGTCTCCAAATTGCTCGAGGGCACTAGCAAGACACTGTTCTAATTCTTCCAACAGGCAGTCGTACGGTAATTGTCTATAAAATGGTGAATCCTTGGGCGGAACATAGCACGCGACCAAAAGCACATCGCATTCAGTACCAAACAATGATCTGTCAAGTTTGAGAAAGACACTTTGAGCACATGTCATGTTCACTTGGAAAACAAACTTGGCATACACATTTTTTACTAACACAACAACACCTCCCGAGCTTCTTCCTTGACGTCACAGTTTGACTGCAGGTAAGGAAAAACACGTGAAATCAGACCAGCAGTCAGGCGGGACGAAAGCAGTGTCTAAAAATGTCTCAAACAAACACACAATGTCATAATTACTTACATATTGTAGAAAGTCTGGGTCAGATAACTTGCTCCACAGTCCATCAACATTCCATGACAGAAAGGTAAGTATATGCAACACATTATCTACTGGCTGCTCTACAACACACGCGCGCATCGGTGACACATCCCGTGCAATTGAGGTGGGAGACGCGGCTTGGCCGACATATCACAGGTGACTGGATTCGTCCCCGACCTCAATTGTAGGGGAACTGTGTGGCCGGCGCCGTTTCGCTGGTTTAGGTGAAGGCTGTAACGGGGATACCGAGTGTGACGCACGTGCCGGTGTTGCGTTGACCTGCTGACCAGTAGCTGCGGCGGCACCGAGTTCTTGGATACGGTTGTCCGGTCTTCTGTTGACGCTGTTGTCTGTTGCATGACGGCGGCCGAAGTTGTCGGTGTCGTGGTTCCGTTGCACTAGGGGTCCAGCGACGACCAGCTTGTTCCCCTTGTAGTACGCCCGCAAGCCTTTCTCCCGGTGCAGTCTGATCTGTTCGTGTTGGCGGTTGGTTAAGTCACCAGCAACATTAACCCCCTTCTGCTTGAGTGCAGCACGACCCTTGGTCAGGACGTCCATCTTGTCCCTCCATCTCGCAAACTTCACGATCATGGGGCGGGGCTTGTTGTTGGCTCTGGCACGGTTGGCTGCTACAGAAGCAAAGTCCGGTTTGTTCCCCACCCGGTGTGCGCGTACCAAATCGTCCTCAGTCCAGGTTTTATTTGGCACTGTGCCCTGCAGACATTCCAGTACTTTGGTGGCACAGGAATCGAAGGTCTCGCCTGGCGTTTCCACAATTCCAAAGAGTCGCAGATTGTCCCTACGTGAGAACGCCTCTAGCTTGTCTAGTTCTTCCTCGTAGCGTTTCCTCAGATCTTCCATGTCCTCCTGCAAGTCTTCTACAGACTCGGAAACCTCCTCCTGCTTCTCAGTCAGTTCATTGCAGGTGTCCTCCAGGCTGCGAGCGCGTTGCTTCGAGTCAGCAATGTCGGTGCCAATCGCCTGTATAGAGGTCAGCACATCACAAAGGTCAGCACGAAGAGACCCCAGTTTCTCGTCAATCACCTGTGTCTGCTTGTCGATTATACGCTGAATGTCACTGACAGTAACTAAAGGTGATGTAGTTCCAGAGACCTCGAGTGGCTATGCGGATAGAGCTTCTTTGTCTGCCATCTTAGCACAGTTCGATTGACACAACAGTGCTACACAGTAATACACAGTACTACACAGTGCACGTAGCTGGCAGTGCTGTACTAACAGTCACACCGACGATTGTCGTACTCAGTTCAATGGCGATACAGGAAAACCAGTCAGATGGCAGAAGTCTGTGGTCGCACAAAGTCGAAATTTACACCGTTGTGATCAGCGTAGATAGGCCAAGACACTGGTGGTGAAATCCAAACAGTAGAACTTTGATTAGTGGCGAAATCGCCTAATTTTGCATCGCTAATTGACTCTGAACTTTTTTTGGTGTGCTACATTCGTGAGCTCCGAGAGAGAATGAATGAATGAATGAATGAATGAATGAATGAATGAAACTTTATTTTCCAAGGATAAAAGAATAGGTGCGCAGACCTGTTTTCATTCTTGTCCTTGCTACACACTACAAAACAAAATAACGTACATAAAATCACTCTCTTACACACACACACACACACACACACGCGCGCGCCGGTGTGCAATTGCCGCGTGCACAGGTGTGTGCCGGATTAGCTTGTAGCCCGTACAGGCGCCAAGCCAAGCCTGCACAACCCTCCACACACACACACACACACTGACACACACACACACACACACACACACACACACACACACACACACACACACACACACACACACACACACACACACACACACACATATATCATGTACACATACATCCTATCACTTAAAACTATACTACAGCAAATATAAAAAGTATAAAGGATTTTGTACATAAAACCGCTATTGTTCTCATCATAAAAATCAACACGACTCACTCCAACAAGCATACAACAGGCATACACACACACACACACACTGGCACACACACACGCGCGCGTGTGTGCAAGCACGTAGGGATGCGCGCGTGCACACACATACACTTGCACACTCAAACAGCGCACAGCTAGATGCTATAGTCTTCAGTAAAAGTAATGTATAGCGATCCCGCAATCATCGCGCGCGCGGGTCGACGCGGTCCTCGCGGCGCGAGCGCCCAATGCTGGGTCTATCGACGGCATCCCGTCTGGCCAGCCGAGTCCATGGGGTCATGGATATTACATAATGCGGCTTGCTGGAATGCCAGCGGTATATTACATGCGTTCATAAATATAAATGTTAGAAGAGAGTGCAGACTATCCGTGAAATGCCGCATAAGGCATGGAGTGCTACATATAAAAATAGAAATAAAAAATAAAAGGAAAAATTAAGTTTTGTCTATATGTTTGAGCAGCTTGGTCTTGTACGTTTTAAGCGATGGCGCGGCTCTAACATCCGCAGGACTAGAGTTCCATAACTTTGCACCAGAATAGGACAATGACGACCTATAAATGTCCAGTCGAGGCATCGGTACAACAAGATTGTTCCCTGGTGTTCGACTGGACCTCGTATGAGCAAAGTGGAACAAACTATTGAGATAGGCTGGTGTTTCTGAGAGGGTGATTTTGCGCATGAGCACCAACTTATTGTACTTAAACTGTTTTTCAAGTGGCAAAATGTCTAACAGCTTGAACTTATTGTCAGTACTAATGACTTCTGAGGGTCTGTCAACAATGAGTTTAATGGCTCTTCTGTGGAGCGAGTTCAGACGTTTTAAATTAGCATCGCTACTACCGTCCCAAATAGATGAGGCATAATCCAAATGTGACTGAATATGGGCATAGTAGAAGAGTTTCCTTGTTGGCTCATCGGCGAAATGTCTCAATTTCGACAGGAGAAATACATTTTTAGATACTATTTTACACAGTTTAGTAATGTGGCCTTGCCAGCACAACTTGTCGTCTAAGTTGACTCCAAGCACGCGTTGTTCTCTGACTTGCTCCACAGGCTGGCCGTTAAGTGTTAGTTGAAGGGGAGGGGGGTTCAACTGATGCTTTTGCCGTGTGGTAATCAGCATGCATTTGGTTTTAGTGGGATTAGGTATCATGGCGTTATTTCTGCACCAATCAGATACCTCATTTAAACTGTCTTGGAGAATCTTCACCATACATGTTACGTGTGATGACGAAACGTCTAGTGTTCCATCGTCTGCAAAAAGACTGCAAGTTACACTGGAGTCAGATATATGTAATGGAAGGTCGTTTATGAAGACAGAGAACAATAATGGACCAAGAATCGATCCCTGTGGTACTCCGTGCTTTATCACCCCTTCAGGTGAGTTTTTACCATTCACGTAGACATACTGTGTACGCCCATGCAGATATGACGTAATGAAGGCAAGTGTGTCTGCGCTTAGTTGATAGACATTAAGTTTTTGAACTAAAGTTTTATGATTGACGAGGTCAAATGCTTTTGAAAGGTCCAAAAATACTGCTCCAGTCATTTGACTGCTATTTATGGCAGTAAGCCATCTGTCAACTAGGTGTACCAATGCTGTGTGACAGGAGTGTTTCCGCCGAAAGCCAGATTGTAATGGATGTATGAGTTTGTGTTTTTCTAGAAAATGTTGTAAGTGTGTGTGAATGTGTCTTTCTATCGGTTTCGACAGTGTTGACAGGAGCGAAATGGGCCTAAACTTGTTAGGGTCGGCAAGGTCTTTCGTTTTAGGTAGTGGGATCACTTTGGCTGTTTTTAGAGCAGATGGAAATATCCCCTGCTTTATGCAAAGGTTGTATATATATGTCAAGGTATCTACAATATAAGGTAGGGCCATTTTCAGAACTGAGCTACTAATACCATCATGGCCAGACGTGCATTTGTTCTCCAAGTACGAGATTGAGAGAGAGAGAGAGAGAGAGAGAGAGAGAGAGAGAGAGAGAGAGAGAGAGAGAGAGAGAGAGAGAGAGAGAGAGAGAGAGAGAGACTGAGAGAGAGAGAGAGAGAGAGAGAGAGAGAGAGAGAGAGAGAGAGAGAGAGAGAGAGAGAGAGAGAGAGAGAGAGAGAGAGAGAGAGAGAGAGTTCTTGCGTGCGTGTATGTGTGTGTTTGGTTAATGGTTAATCAGGGGGAAGTAAAACGTCTAGATAATCTTGACCTTTATGCTTACAGTTTTGCGTTCAATGTACAAGTTGTAGTCTTTACATTGTGCAATGTATATGTATGTGTTTATTATGTAGTTGTTTTTCATGTACCGTGTGTAATGCATATTAGCCGGCAGTGGGTCGGGACTGTGCTTCGTCTGAGGCGGGAGTTGGTTGAAGGACCCGGACATACATCACAATACCACATTTGTCCGGGCCTTTAATCCAATGTTTGAGCCGTAGCGGGGTCTGACCTACCTCTGATTTACGTACTTCCGTATGTGTGCGTCTGTGCGTGCGTGCGTGTGTGAATGTGTGTGTGTGCAAGCGCGTGTGCGTGCCGGCGTGTGTGCGTCTGTGTGCGTGTGTGTTTTCATGTAGTTTGTAGCAAGGGCAAGAATGAAAAAAGGTCTGCTCACCTATTCTTTTATCCTTGGAAAATAAAGTTTCATTTTATTTCACTCACCTGCAAATTGTACATAGTCGTTTGGTGATACCCCCTAACTGCGGCCTTGGGTTTAAATGGGTTAATACACTGAGCCATAAGGTCAAGCTCAGGGGATACACGAGAACCTGTTTTGAGCAACCACGCTTATGATATATCAGCTGTCATTAAAGACCATCATTTAGGTGGCTGTAGTCACCTACATGATGGGCTTTAATATCTGGTGTCACTGTTTGCCCTTCAAGACTTCACCTGTCTTTTAAGAACATTTTTTTTTCTTTGCGAAAGTGCAGTTTTTCAAATCAGGTTCCACTGCATTTCACACACGCACGCACGCACGCACGCACAAACACACACGCACACACAAACACACAAACACACACACACATTCACACGCACGCACACACACACACTCACACGCACGCTCACACATACACACACTCACACACACGCACACACACACACACACTCACACACACACACACACACACGCACGCACGCACCCACCCACACACACACACATACACAGACACACACACAGACACACACACTCACACACGCACGCACACTCTCTCTCTCTCACACACACACACACGCACGCACGCAAACACACACACGCACACGCACGCACGCACACACTGACACGTCTTCCCTTTCCCTTTAACCCAACCCAGATATGCCCTGGGGGACTTGGTCGGGCTTAACTACTTTCAGTTCCTAAGGTCATCCTGGTCAGCCCCACAGGGTGTCTCTTTCTCTTTTTTTTTTTTAATCTGTGGTTTTTATTTCTGTCTGCTATTGGTCCATTCATCTGTAATTTCCTTTAAAAAAAGTTCTCCCTACTGTCTTCGCTCCATGTAGTTCTTGATATTAATTGCTAAATGTTCTGCTGCACCTAACAGATAATACTTTATTTGTCTGCGGCTAAAGCATTTCTTAAATTTATCGTTCCCTGTACATGCTTCGTAACTGTAAGGAATTCTGCTGTTTTATGTAAACTGGTGTTCGATAAATTAGCATGAAGCTGCAGCGCCCCTAACGTGTCTTAGGTTTTATTTTTGCACACTAGACCTGCTGGCGGCGAGTACAGTCAAATCTTCTGGGCAGCGCATTCACCCTCGTAGAAAAGTCTTGTTGTCGTTGGAACGTTAATCTCTTCACCGCCGAGAAACACTGAACACCCAGCTGCAAGAGGTATAGATCCTCATAAGCCCCCGCAGTCGCGGGGGCTTATGAGGATCTATACCTCTTGCTGAAATCACTTTGTACCCAGGTTCTTTTGACGACTGTGGGAGAGAAGGGGGGGGGGGGGGTCTTTGACGTTGAATTTACAATGATCTAAAAACGCAATCTAAGCCTAGGTCCAGTGGCAGTGAAGGGGTTAAGTCATTCGAGACGAACGGCATCCGGGTACGCGGCTTAAAGGCGCTAACCCATAAACACGACACGAACCCGATCCGAATCCAAAGCAGGTCCGAAACAGGAAGGTTTTTTCGTGCGAGTCTTTTTCGTGTTTGTGTGTTTCCATTTGCCCGTTACGGACACGAATTCGCTTCCGGTTTCGAACGAAAATGACGCTTTTTTTTTTTTTTTTTTTTTTTACCGGAAAATTGCATCATCGCATCGGGTTCGGATAGTTTTCGTATCGGATTCGTGCTTATGGAAACGTAGCTTTAGCCGCGTATCCGGATGCCGTTCGTCTCGAATGAGTCAAGCAACGTACAACCAACCAACCCTTGCCCCTTACCTGTCAATTGTCCCAATGAGGGAATAACAAAAACACACAAGAAAGAACAGCTGAGATTGAGATTTAATTTACTTTAACGAACTGTTCCCCCTGAGAACCGACGAGGGCGTCACCCATCACACTTCCGGCATACAGCATGTCTCGGTTGAGTCGTTGGTGAGCCATAAGGTGAAAATTTACGTAAGCAAGCAAACACACATACACACACAAACACTCACGCACGCAAACACACACACACAAAGGATGTACGCACACACACGCGTGCGCGCGCACGCACACACACACAAGCACGCACGTACGCACGCAAGGAGCACAAAAACACTCGCACACACACATACACGCACGCATGCACACACACGCAAGGACGCACGCACACACACGCGCGCGCGCACACACACAGACACACGCAAACACATGCGCGTGCGCACACAAACAAACACACACACACACAAACACACGAACGCACACACACACATGGATGCACGTACACACGCATACACATACACGCACGCACACACACACACATACACACACACAGAAAGACGCACGTACGCACGCTCGCACACACACACACGCACACACACACACACACACGCGCGCGCACACACACATGGATGCACGTACACACGCATACACATACACGCACGTACACACACACACACACAGAAAGACGCACGTACGCACGCTCGCACACACGCACACACACACACACACACACACACACACACACACACACACGCGCGCGCGCGCGTGTATTTGCCTTCCCTTCCCAGCCCGATAAACAGGAGAGAGAGAGAGAGAGAGAGAGAAAAAAAAAGAGGATCAAAAGAAAAAGAAAAGGGAAAGCAGATGAAATTGAAATTGAAATTGTGATGGAGTTTAGAGAATTGTTCTCACGCCTTTCCCTTGAGACAGTCTGACTGACGCACAACAGCTTCCACCCAAAAACGCTGATCCTGGCGCGTGACCATGCACTCAATTTGTTTGGACACTGCAGGCCAGAAGCACGATCCAGCAGTTTTAGTGCAACCATATATATAGATTGAAAGCCTGTCTACTCCTCCGCCGAAGTAACAAACATGGATGTATAATCACAGGGGATGGATTATAACTCTCTGCCTAGAGTTCGGTGCCCCTGACTGGCTCCGAGCGTCAAGAGGACATGCCGACATTATAGTGAGGTTTCGTTTGAGACGAACGACGCGCGTTGTCGCACGGGAGCAAAATCGCCGCTGGTACCATAAGCACACACAACACTGCAAACATCTCCAAGAGGCATAGATCCTCATGAGCCCTCTGGGCTCATGAGGATCTATGCCTCTTGGAAATGTTTGCAGTGTTGTGTATGCTTGTGGTACGAGCAGTGGTTATCTGCCGTGATTTCGCTTTTGTTCGATGTTGCGAGTCGTTCGTCGCGAACCAAACCTCACGACAGCATCCAGCCGTCCCAAGTAGGTCAAACTTTTCTGCATCCCGCCGTCTGACTGGGTCAGATTTCAATAGCATCCCGCCGTCTGACTGGGTCAAATTACAACAGCATCCGGCCGAACCAGTGGGTCAAATTACGACAGTTTTCTCCTAGTAGGTCAAAGTTTACAGCATCCCGCCATATTACTGGGCGATTTTTGGACTGCATGCCGGCCGTCTTACTGGAGTAACATGCGATATCATCCCGTCGTCTGACTTTGTTACATTAATAATAATAATACCGTTATTATATAGGCGCTTTTTCTCAATTTTGGGCAAATCGACTCAAAGCGCCGCGAACTGAAACCCAACACGCACACTCACGTAACAGACACGGATTTACGCCAGTTAAGACAAACACAGTACAAGACAGACGAAGGGCCAGTTCAGCTACTGAAGTTACAGAGATTTTTGATCGCTTGTATTTGAAATTTGTAAAGTGGCCTGAAACCGGTACCAAAGTGTGGGGGGTGGGGGTAGGGGGGGGGGGGTTGGGAATGCCGACGTCTTACTGTGACAAACTTCGACAAGACGGCTGGATGATGTAAGTTAAGTTACATTTCGAGTCTGCCATTAACCAAACCAAACATTGCTAGTAGAGTCCGTGGCCACTGTCAGTTTCGTTGTACTCAACTCGGGCCCAAAGCGTCAACGTGTCTGTTTATTGAATGCCACCACATCTTTTGGAGCAGCACAACGTTGTCTGATCCTTCCGTCCATTTAGCAAAACATCCTTTATTTAATAATAATAATATACCGGTAATTATATAGCTACCCAAATCTGCGAATCGGCTCAAAGCGCCGCGAAGTCAACCCAACACGCACGCTCACGTGACACACACGCATTCACTATGAAAACAAACACAGTACACAACAAACACAGGACATTTACGTGGTGCGAGGGGTCAGCTCAGCTACTGAGGTTTCGGAAGTTTTGATCGCTTGTCTTTGAAATTTATAAAGTGGCCTGAAAGCGGTACCAAAGTGGAGGGGGAGGAAGAGCCGGAGTACCCGGAGAAAGAACCCCCGACGGTCCGCCCGAATTAAGGGTGACACTTACTAGAGGAGAAAAGTCGACGCCGGAAACCGGTATCGAACCTCGCACCTTTAGCATTGGTGGCAGGCGCCTTTACCACTACGCCACGGACCGTATTTGGTTTCTCCAAAGCGATACTGTCTGCATCATGGGGCACGGTAAACGGGAGATCGCCGCCTAGATCTACTCTCAGATTTGATAGAGAGTTACCCCCTGTGGCTGACGGTAGCGGTTTTTGTTGCGATGATTCCCTCAGGAATTCATCGCGACAAAAACCGCAACCGACAGCCAAAGCGTTAATCAAATAATTTGACTCCATTGACAGAAGAATATATGCAAAACTTGCAAATTACCCCCCTTGTGCATTCAGCCACTATCTCTGTTTACTGTTAAACGTTGGATCTAAATAACAAAAATGTAAGTTGCTTCCGTTTTTCGTGGCTTTAAAATGATTCGCGCCTTCACTGCCACTCGACGCAGATTATGCTTCTGGCATCTTCGTTTATTCCAAGATGAATACCAGGAACGTGGATACAATGCGGCGTCCGTAAGAGGCATAGATCCTCATGAGCCCCCACAAGGGCGGGGGCTCATGCGTATCTCTGTCGCTTGCAGACTGCTCGGTAATCAAAGGCTACTGTTCCCACCCGGGGCAGGACAAATTAAAAAGCAGCTGTTGTTAAATTTCCGCTCTGTTCCTTGAAGGTGAAAAACATAAAATGCCAAGATGCAGAGGTTATATTTTTGTAGAAAAAAAAAAGTCCTGCGGCAATTTCTTTTCTTAACTCTTTCAGCCCGGCGCACGTATTTCCCCAATTTTGGAGGCGTCATTTAACGACTAAGCTGTTGCAGGAGATGGGTCGACTATGATAATTCAAGGGCAGTGCCAGATTAGCTTGGCGCCGACAGGCGCCAAGTTAATCTGGCACTACCCTTGAATTATCATGGTCGACCCATCTCCTGCTGTAGGGTGTCAGGGCTGAACGGGTTAACCATTCAGTGCCGAGAAAAAGTGAACACGATCCAACTGCAAGAGGGCTCATGAGGATCTATGCCTCTTGTGAAGACCAACTGGTATCCATGTTTCTTGGATGGTTGTGGCTTTTGGTCGTTGAACGAAAAAAGATTTCAGAAACATCAATGAACGCACAGCGACAGAGAAGAGGTTACGACAATACAGTTACTGTTGCCACCTCTCCGTGGCCTGGGGCTTGAAAATTAATTTAATTTCCGCTCTCAGTACGCAACTTTTATTTTTATTTATTTTTTTTTATTAGGACAAAACACATTTCAGTTTCTTCTGAACTCAATTTAAAACAAGGGAAAATTCAAGGATTCAACTGTACTTTCGGAAGACCGCGAAAAAGTCATTTCAAGATGTAGATTTAACTCATTCGAGACAAACGGCATCCGGATACGCGGCTTCAGCCGCGTATCCGGATGCCGTGTGTCTCGAATGAATTAAACAGGATATGATTTAAGAAAAGACAAATCACAGACCATCACACACTATAATAAGAAGGGGAAGGCGTGTGCGCGTGTGTGTGTGTGTGTGTGTGTGTGTG
Organism: Semisulcospira habei; assembly: GCA_036245525.1. NCBI lineage: Eukaryota > Metazoa > Mollusca > Gastropoda > Semisulcospiridae > Semisulcospira > Semisulcospira habei. Next base: position 47,365,009 of record BTPG01000005.1, on the reverse strand, counting down.
TGTGTGTGTGTGTGTGTGTGTGAGGGGAGGGGGGGGGGGGTACTCTTCTTAATCGTGATATTTGGTTTTGGCGGCTTTTAAGTTCTCGTGATTCGCGATGGCATATTTTTCATCCTCGTGATTCGTGATGGCATATTTTTCATCCTCGTGATTCGTGATGGCATATTTTTGATCCTCGTGATTCGTGATGGCATATTTTTCATCCTCGTGATTCGTGATGGCATATTTTTCATCCTCGTGATTCGTGATGGCATATTTTTCATCCTCGTGATTCGTGATGGCATATTTTTCATCCTCGTGATTCGTGATGGCATATTTTTCATCCTCGTGATCCGTAGCAAAAGAGTTGGTCGTGAAACGTGAGAGCCGAAATAAAATCTTCACGATCCGTGAAAACGTCCTGGTTGTAAATCTGTTACCGTACTTTAAATTGCACTCAGCTCCCCCGTGTTTTCGAAGAAGACAGAGTATTAACTTTTGAAGAGGTTGGAATTTAAGGAGGCATGCTTTTGCTTTTAAAGAGAAGAGAGCAGCTTTCAGAAAGAACTGGTGGTCTCGGAAGAAAAGCGCATCGAGACTTCAACTCCTTACTCCCTGAGAACAAAATTATCAAATTTTTGTAGATATCCTCTGAGGCCGATCTTTATCACAGTTCAGGAGACAGATCGACCATGATATTTCAAGGTTGGTGTCAGAACACCAACCTTGAAATATGGTCGATCCACATCCTGTCGTGGTCTTTCAGGGCGTTACTGGTTAGTATTAAACAATTTTCTAGGGATTTTAATTGTTGCGCACGCGTGTGATGCGTGGGCACTGCACACTTTGTTTGTTGGTCTGGCATTTTGAACCTTACGGTGAGCGCCAGCACATTTAATTCATTCGCTTGCGAGACATTTTGGCACTGATAAGCAACGGCAAACAAAATAATGACAAGCATTGCCATTTTTTTTTTCCGGAGGTCCGCCTGTATTGTATTCGCACGCAAAAAAAAAAAAAAAATCCAAACCGATAATTTGGTCCACAGCTAGACTAACCCTTTCACCCCTGGGATTAATCTCTGTCACACCGATCATTAACATCGCCCTAGACTGTCAGGGTTAACACATTCTGCTCCAGGACCGACATCCGCAAATTTTGAAGTTTCCCCCTGAAGACTGTATCACGCTTCTAGAAACAGATCAAGCGTGAGAGTTCAAGGGCGCCAAGCTATTCTGGCACAACCCTTGAACTATCACGCTCGATCCATGTATTGCCGTGGCGTGCCGGAGTTGAATGAGTTAACCCTTCCCAACCCCGACTATCCCCTTCAATGCCGGTGATCAGGACTGATATGGCTGCAAAACCGTAGAAGGTGCGCTGCCGCACGCCCTGTCCGCCAGAAGACTACGTGTCTTGAATTTAGCAAGCAAGGAGCACCGATTCACATAAGGACCTTCGTCGGCAGGTGCTACTGTGAGTCTATGTCTCTAGCAGATGTGTGAGAATCACTCGGGGAAGGGGGGGCGGGGCGGGGCGGTAGGGGTGGGGAGGGGCGGGGGATGAGTTCTTGTAGTACTGAATTCACCCTTTCATTGCCGAGAAAATTTGACCACTACCCAACTGCAAGAGGTACAGATCCTCATGAGGCTCTATAACTCTTGCTGACACCACTTTAGTATTCAAGTTCCTGAGACAGGTATTTTTTTTTTATATGTTAAACTAACTCATTCAGCCCGACACACGTATTTCCCAAATTTTGGAGGCGTCATCTAACGACTATGACCTGTTGCAGAAGATGGATCGACCATGATGATTCAAGGGTAGTGCCAGATTAGCTTGGCGCCGACAGGCGCCAAGCTAATATGGCACTACCCGTATACCCTTGAATTATCATGGTCGACCCATCTCCTGCTGTAGTGCGTCAGGGCTGAACGGGTTAACAAAGATTGCAGAAATTCAAGAAACAATCTGCGAGCACTGGCAGTGGAGGAACCCTGTTGTACATATAGCCACGGTTTCTGTTTACGGTACCGGTGGCTGCATGCACAAGTTAGTTAACACATTTTACCCCAGGACCGAAATCCCCAAATATTGAAGAGGCCCTCTGAAGGTCCTTGTATTACAATTCTAGAGGCAGATCGAGCATGATAGTTCAAGGTTGGTGCCAGAATAGCTTTTCACCTATGGGCGCCAAGCTATTCTGGCACCACCGTTTAACTATCATTCTCGATCCATGTCTTGCTGTGGTGTGTCGGGGCTGATTGGGTTAAGTCAGCAGTAGGGCTACGTACCTCCGAGTCTCGTCTCATCAGCAGATTCCTGAGATAAGTGAACGCTGAAGGAAGGAGACAATGTCTGGAGCTAAATAGACTTTTAGCCTAGTCTGTCAGGGGTGACAATCTGCTGACCCAGCAAAGATCGCTGATTTTCGTCCATTGGGTTTCGATTTCCGTCTTACGGTTCCTCGTGAATACACAATGCGACTTATCATCGGCCTTGGACCCAGCGTAAAAAAAACCAAACAAAAACAGTAGCGTGACTGTACTCACAGGAGGGCATTACATTATTTTTATCACCGAAAATAATATGGACTTGCCACTACTTTGTTGATTAGTAGGCCCTATATTTATGTAGAGACAAACGTGCAGACAGCTGGCGTTTTGTCACAGTCGTCTGCTTCGTGATTACAGTAAACTCTTCTTGCGATTATGGCTTTTTGCGATAAACTAAGAGTTTGACGGCTATTGGTGGTCATCATCGCAAGTGGCCATGATCGCTTGATTGGTCATGATCGCTAAAGTTAGCCGCTATTGCTCATGGTCGCTGAAGTTAGGTAGTTATAGGGAAGTTAGGAAGGAAGCTCGAGCGCTTAACTCATTCTACCCCAGACATAGATCGACGATAAAGATCGACGATGATAGTTCAAGGGTGATGCCAGAATAGCTTGGTGCCTATGGGCATCACCCTTGAACTATCATCGTCGATCTGTGTCCTGCACTGCAATGCAGTCTTCAGAGGACAGCCGCCAAATTTGGGGATTCGGTCTTGGGGTACACGTTCAGTGCAAGTTGACACAAATTGTGTTTCTGCATCTTGTGTTAATTCAACACCAAACTATCCCAGCTTTCCAAAGTACATGGATTCAAAGTGGTGTCAGCAAGAGGCATAGATCCTCATGAGCCCCCGCAACTGCGGGGGCTCACGAGGATCTATACCTATTGCAGTTGGGTCAGGTGTTCAGATTTTCGGCTCGGCACTGAACGGGTTGAGGTCAGGGAAAGCCTCTCCTCAGTAGGTCAGTCGTGTCAGCCAAATGGCCGGGAATGTGTGTTCGCAGTTCATGCAGTAGACGGACGTCGCTACAATTAGTAATATATAGATATTTTTTTAGTTTCAGTCTTGATGTCCTTACGTTTGGAGTGCGTGCTCAAGGTTCATTCAATGGATTGCTTTGATATGAAATATATAGTTGTCAGAGATTTTAAACGCATTCCCGGGGGGCCTCGCTGAGAACACGGGAGTGTGTTCTGAAATCTTTGACAGTTCAACGACAAAGTGGAACATGGCCCGACAGTGTCAGCAAGAGGCATAGATCCTCATGTGCCCCCCTCCACTCCCCCTCCCCGCATTTGCGGGGACTCATGAGGATCTATATCTGTAATAATCTGAAATATTGGCGCACTGCATAGGGCGTCACTGTGGTGCATTGTTTCTGTCTTTTTGTGGATTTACCTTGTTTTAGAGAGCAAATTTCCACGTTTGTACACGTAAGAGTGCTGTGTGAAGGTTTCAAGATGAAGACTGTGGAAAATCTTAAGATGTTTTTGACTGTTTTGGCGTGTATTTGCGTGTTTGCGGGGCACTGAGGGTTTTCAGACCAAGATGGCGGCGGCAACGCGCGTGGAACGATTCAGCATACTCGCGAGTCCCTGCTGCTGCCGAGAGCCTTGAGTAGCAGTAGTGACTGTGTGTATGACTGACGAGATGAGGAGAACTGCGTTGAGCGGTGAAGGCGAGTGCAAGAGCAGCGTGAAAAAGAGCCGGAAAGAGAGGAAAGAGAGGGGGGCTGATGCGACGACTGAGAAGTACAAAAACAGGCCTCCATTACCATCCATGATTATGGCGAATGTGCGTTCTATCCGATGATCCAAGAGCGATAACATAAACTTTGAAGAATGTGCGTTTAGTGACGAGCGAGCATAAGAATGCCGGTTTGATGTGCTTTTCTCAGTGAAACTTGGTGGAGCGATGATGTGAGTGATGATAGTGTTGCGATCGACGCGGGGTTTGGTCGCAGTACGCCTTTTAGAACAGATAGAGACAGTAAGATTAGTGGTAAACGGTGGGGTGGCGGAGTCGGCCTGTATGTTAATGAACGGTGGTGTAGCAAGTCAAGCGTAATGGTTAGGAAACAGCTTAATACACGTGATGTAGATTTATTGTCAGTGTCACTCAGACCCCGTTATTTCCCTCCTGAGTTTGGTCAGATGTTTTTTTTTGCAACAGTCATCACACCCCCCACCCCCCTCACTCCAACCCCTCCCACGCCTCAGCCCAGATATAGCGGATGTGATTAGAGAGTTACATCTTATTTCCCCTGACGCCCCCAACTTTATTGCAGGTGACTTTAACGACTGTGACTTACGCACGAGCTTACCGACTTTTCACCAGTTCGTGACTGTCCCCACTCGCAAGAACAAGACGTTAGATTTAGTGTATGGAAACGTCCCCAATGCATACCGATCATTTGTTCTAACTCCCGTAGGTAACTCTGACCACAATAGTGTGTTTCTTGTTCCAGCATACAAACCCAAGATCCAGACAGAGCCCACAGTGAAGAAGTTAGTTAAAGTGTGGTCTAAGGATAGTGTAGAACAGTTGCAGGGATGTTTTGAGTGTACAGATTGGGACGTGTTTCTTGATTCTAGTGTTAGTGTAGACGAAGCTACTGAAGTGATTTCTGACTATGTGAATTTCTGTGACATCTATGACAGTGAAATTGTATCCCAACAACAATCCATGGATTTCAAAGTCTCTCAAAGCCACACTGAATGAGAAAAAGGTTGCATTTCAAAGTGGAGACAGCGTAGAAAGGAAAGCAGCACAGAATAAATTGAGGAAGTAGATTGTAGACGCTAAGAGAAAGTATAAAGAGAAAGCAGAGTCACAGTTTGAATCAGGTAGCTTAGCAGATGCATGGAAAGGACTTAAAATTCTATCAGGCCACGTTAAACCAAAACTCAGTAGCAGTAGCATGCCAATGAAAGAACAAACTGAATTTTCTGAAAAAAACTTAATGAGTTTTGTTTTAGATTTGAGAAAGATGATTGGAAGGATGACTTAGATAGCATAATTTCCCAGCTTAAAGTAAATATGGCAGGCAATGTTGAGGAAGACTTTGAGATCCATGGCAAGGCGGTTGAGAGGCTTTTTAGCAAACTGAATGTTAAGAAAGCAGTGGGCCCTGATAATATTTGTGGAAGAGTTTTGAGATCATGTGCCAGTCAGTTGTCTATTGTTTTTATTCGTTTGTTTAGTTGGTCTCTGAAGGATTGCACTGTGCCTAGACTCTGGGAAACATCTACTGTCTGCCCCGTCCCCCAAAATAACAAGTCCAAGACACTCAATGACTATCGCCCCGAAGCTCTCACCTCTATAGTAATGAAATGCTTTGAGCGTATTGTTCTTTCTAGACTGTTCTATCAGGTCAAGCCCTATCAAGATCCTTTCCAGTTTGCATACAAGCAGAACAGATGTACAGACGACGCCACACTCACACTCCTGCATCTTGCATACACACATTTAGAAAAACCTGGCTCTTTTGTACGCATTCTTTTTATTGCCTTTAACATTATACAGCCTTATCTCATGGCTCAAAAACTTCTCTGTTACAATGTAATTCCAAGGCTTATTTTATGGATTGTCAACTTCCTTGTAAACAGGACCCAGTCAATCCGCTTTTAAACAGCTCTCTCATCCCTTAGGTCCACTTTCATTGGCGTCCCTCAAGGTACAGTTCTCTCCCCCTGTGCTGTTCACACTCTACACTAACGATTGTAGTGGCACTAACTCCACCCTCCTTATAAAATACTTGGATGACACTGCCTTAGAAGATCTCTCCAATAGTGATGCAACTTACTTTTCAGAAGTAGAACGGTTTAGTGTCTGGTGTAAAGATAATTTCCTAGACCTACATGTGAGTAAGACTAAGGCACTACTGATAGATTTTCGAAGTAACCCCTCCCCTGTCCCAGTTCTGACGATTGATGGTGTGTCTGTTGAGCGTGTGACTGAGTATAAGTACATTGGAACAGTTATAGATGATAAGTTGTCCTTTAATGCAATCACCACCCTCATACACAAGAAATGTCAGTCACGCATCTACTGCCTTCAGCAACTCAGGAAGCTGATTGTGAACCTCTGTCCTTCAAACTTTCTACGGCTCTTTAATCGAATCTGTCATCACTTTCGGTTCTGTGTGCTGGTATGGAGGTCTGAGTGTGAAGAACAAGAACGTCCTGGCATGAATGGTAAACGTCTGCAGCAAGGTGATTGGCAGTAAGCAAGCAAGTTTGGAGTCATTGTGTGAACAGCGTGTGGTGAGAAAGGGTAGGCGGATAGCTTCGCTGAGACAGATCCCATGTCCTTGCCCACCTCTATGAACTCCTTCCTTCTGGCCGCAGACTCCGCACGCACAGAGCTAGGACACTCAGACTACAGAACAGTTTCATCCCCAAATCCATGACTCTAAGCAATCTTTAGGTACATCCACGCATACCCAAACCTAACTCCTCCCCCTATCGCCCTTTACCTGTGCAATCAGTATTATGTATAATTGTGTCTAGGTGGGTGTGAATGTGTAAGTGCCGCTCAGTGCATAAAAGACGTTTATGCGTAAGATGTGTAAGAGCTATGTGTAAAGATTGTGTAGTGTTTACTTTGTTCATTTAGAATTTGTCTTTGTCTTGTTTGTACTACTTGTTATAAATGTACCACAAATGAATTTCTCTCTTCGAGATAATAAAGTACTCTTATTCTTATTATTATTCTTGTTATTATTTCTTGCATTTAGGCGGTTGTCAATCATTTTCGAAGGGGAAGTGGTTAGAACCATACACACATGTATGCCAACACTTTGAGTGCAACGGCCGCTGTGTGAAAAGGCTGCGGCTACATTTTGTTCACGTGCAGGGTCACTGTGCAGTTTACAGTGGACGAAATCAGCGCCAGCTGAAAGTCCCTGACCCTTTGTAAAGAGAAGAAGAAGAAGGCTGACACTTCTGCAACTGTTTGATCCATAGTCACCTCGCGCGTTCCGTGCTCGGTGACTATGGATCAAACAGTTGCGGAAGTGTCAGCCGCTCGGTCTGTCTAGACTATTATGATAGCATACAAACACTCCACTTCTATGCTATATGTTACGAACCTATGAGTCTGTCATGTCAGAGATCATTCTATGCAGGAAAACATCCATTCATTTTGCTGCGAACGTAGGTTTAACCGATTATCTGCCGAGAAAAAGTCAGTGAACACGATTCAAATGCAAGAGACATAGATCCTCATGAGCCCCCGCGACCGCGGGGGCTCATGAGGATCTATGCCTCTTGCTGAGACCAATTTCTAGCCGTGTTTCTTGGACGGTGTCGGCTTTTTTTCGTCTAATAAACCAAGATTTCAGAAACAAAAATGTACGTTCAGTGCAAGTAAAGTGGCAGGAAAAAAGGTTAATAGTGGTTTTAGATGAGTTGACCCATTTTACAAGATGAACAAGCTTTGAAATGGTTGTTGACGGAAGCTGGATCATATCAGTGACACCGGAACCATTTTCAGATGATTGATTTTGTACATAATGACTGTTTCTGTCATTGAACGCAAATGTTTGCCTTTGTAACTGTGGCTGATTCGATGCTGGACAACTCCCTCCATTCAGTGAACGTGGCTATAAATGAGGCCAACGAGAGGCAAGTAAGCTGATGAGTCCCCTGCATCTGAGGGTGTTCATGATATTCTATACCGTATGCATTTGGGTGGTATTGAAAGTGAATCAGTAACGGTTCATTTTTAGAAATGGGGTAGAAACAAATTGGCTCCAGCTCAGTCATGCAGCTATTATTTAGATGTCGTTTATCAAAGTTCTTTCAAAACCATAGCACCGAAACTACGTATGCATAATCGGGAGCTAATGTTTGTCTTTTTGGTTTTTATGCAGGAGAGAGGGCTTTAAATCGATACTTGGGCACCTCTTTCTCTCTCCCTCTCTCTCTCCCGCGCGCGCGCGAGAGAGAGAGAGGTGACTGACCGCTCTGAAGCGACTGGCCGTCTCTGCTCATGATCAACGATGAGCACGTGCGCAGGAGCTGGCATTGTATATATGTGTGTAAAGGGAGGTGAGGGAGGGGCCGGGAGGGTAGTGGGGGGTGGGGGGTCACGGAACTCGACATATCTTGCAGATATTTGGAACAGTTGCAGAGGCTCACGTAAATCGACATATCTTGCAGATACTTCAAGTCAATGGAACCTCTTGTCACTTGGTTTTTGGATGCGTCCTTTCATTCTCACGCCGAGGAGTCCGTTCTGGAGTCTGGACAACATTCTAACTGCAACTGACAGAGTCAGCAGTGTGTATATAAGGAAAAGGAATTTGCGCTAGTTTTGTTGGATGAAGGAAGTTCGTCAGTCAGTCTGCTCTAACTTGACACAGTGAAAACACCTTTACTCCCTCCCGGCGGAGTTTACTGACGAGATTGCAAACATTGTATACCGATAGGTAAGTCTGATTTTGATTTATTGTCGTTGCTGTTGCTGCTGTTTGAACCCTTTGGCTGTCGGTAGCGGTTTTTGTCGCAATGATTCCGACAAGAATCATTGCGACAAAAACCGCGACCGACAGACAAATGGTTAAGGAGATCCGAATTTGCAACGAAGAATTTGTTCGGTTTTATGACCGGTAATGAGGATTTACTTCTTTTTTTCTTTCATCTTTTTTGTGGGTGTTAGTGGCTATTGTTTTTATTGTTCATTTTGCTATTACTTTGCTGTCGTGCCTTATTTAACCAATTATTCATCAGTTGAAACTACTAACCCATAAACTAATGGCATTTGCCGCAATTGAGACTGACAAAATTCAGAATAATCACCTATCTATCTATCTATATCCCGTAGTCTTGCCGACCGTTGGGGCACCACTGATGACTTGGCAACCAGCTCCCTCCATTCCTCTCTGTTCTCTGCCATTCTTAGCGTATCACCCAGTCCTGTCCACTCTGAGATATTGCCCTCTCATCTTTTCCTCTGTCTTCCTCTCCTTCGTCCTCCTCACCTCGCCTAAGAAATCTAAATAATTAACAATATCAAAATAATATAAAAAATACATACATTAACACCACAGTTGATAAGAACACTGTACAGTATCTTCCAAGAGAAACGCAACGACTAACAAACGAATTCCAACGGAACGGACGGACATTTTTTTGGGACTTTTATTTTCTGTGCATTTCTCTCATTATGCATTTTACAAAACTGTTTGTTGTTGTTGTTGTTTGTTTGTATTGGTTTTTTTTGTAATTGTTGTTTATGCGTATTTCTCATTTGTGTAACTAGTCTCAGTCAAGCAGAAAGTTTAAAAACATTATGTTACGTGTTTAAGAGATACTATGATCGGGCTGTCTTTAGTCTGCTTTGTGTTACCCCATATCATACTGAGGCTAAAGCTTCAAATTTGTACACTGCCATATGCAAGCTACATTATAGTACTTACAGATAAGGATATAGACCAATGGCTTTAGTTCAAGGGTGGTGCTAGAATAGCTTGGCGCCTAGAGGCGCCAAGCTATTCTGGCACTACCCTTGAACTATTTTAGTCACACTTATTTCACACACTGGTGTATTCAGAATGATAAGGGTTAGGGAGGTTCAGGTCGAACTGGGGCCGTTGGCGCCGGCCATGAGACTCATTGGCGACGGGCTTCACCCGTCCCGAGGCATTGAGCATTTGATGTTTGTAAACTGTTGTGTGAGTGATTGTGAGTTGCACCTGAGGTGGCGAGACAAATTTTCCTGTACGTGGCAACATGTATTTAAAACAATGAAGTTGATTGATTGATTGATTGATTGATTATTTGGTTCGCAAGAAGAACCACATGCTGACATTACATTTTGTTGCGGTTATATGATGAAGAAAGAAATCAGTAGGTCTGAAAAATTATCACCATTAGAAATTTAAAAAGCAGATTGTAAGCACTGTCAACGGATAGAAAGGTTTGAATCTAAAAGCAGATTGTAAGCACTGTCAACGGATAGAAAGGTTTGAATCTAAAAGTGCATTAACCCATTCAGCCCTGACGCACTACAGCAAGAGATGGGTCGACCATGATAATTCAAGGGTAGTGCCAGATTAGCTTGGCGCCTGTCGGCGCCAAGCTAATCTGGCACTGCCCTTGGATTATCATGGTCGATCTATCTCCTGAAACTGGTGCATAGTCCTTAGATGACACCTCCAGAATTTGGGAAATACGGCCGTCGGGCTAAATGAGTTAAACGTTTGATACTATTCTTAATTTTGTGATGATGACCACATTTCTGTGTTGTACAATTCTGCCAGCGCTAGCCTCACCTATCTGGTTTGTGAGTATCACATTTCTGTTTGAAGATGATTTTTAGGGACCAGCTATCAGCTGAATCCAGACCGGAAGTTGAATGATTGTTGTTGAGAGTGACTTAAACATGCATGTGCATTTGTTATATATCAAACACTTTTTGTGTGTGTAACTACTGTGCTGCTCATGATACAAAAGCAACAAAGGCGATTAAGTAAAATCAGTGTCTGAATTGTACCTAACCCTTTGATTGTCGGTAGCGGTTTTTGTCGATTTGATCCCTGCAGGAATCACATCGACAAAAACCGCTACCGACAGCCAAAGGGTTAACCACTTGTTTTCATTCCTTGCTTGACATCTGAACACTTGCCATCAGCCCTTAGTCACTCTCAGATACCTGTGGTGTAAAGTACTAAATTAATTTCATTATAACCTCAACGAAATTTGATTAAGAAAAAATTAAATTAATTTTCCGTCTGCTAGAAGCATAGATCCGCATAAGCCCCCGCAGGTTGCGGGGGCTTATGAGGATCCATGTTTCTTGCTTATTCCATCTAAGCCTTTTTATGCCAGCGTACACGCTGCTAGGGCGTCTCGCTCTCCCCAGAATCGATTGCTGCGTCTCGACAGTGTGTATTGCGCTGAAATCTTCGGTCCCATCTCGTAGAACTCTTAACTCACTCAGCCCGACGGCCGTATTTCCCAAATTGTGGATGCGTCATCTAATGACTATGCACCAGTTGCAGGAGATGGATCGACCATGATAATTCAAGGGCAGTGCCAGATTAGCTTGGCGCTAATCTGGCACTACCCTTGAATTATCATGGTAGACCCATCTCCTGCTGTAGTGCGTCAGGGCTGAAAGTCATATACCGGTAAAGTCATATACCGAATAACTAGGATCGCCACTTCCGCGTGTTGTCACTCTGAACATGATTGACAGGAAAAGATGTATCACACACGTGTGATACAGCTTGGCCGTATCACACATTTATGTGAGACATCCCTGGTGTGTGAACGGACTCGTGCGCAGAATATTGTTTTGTAGAAAATCCGGCCAACAAAAAGGTACAGGCACATACGATATTGAAACGTGACCCACTTTCAGCTCACAAGCAATGACGCTATTTCATAGTGACGCACTCTATGCGTATGGCACTCTGGCGTCATGTATTACTCTACTGCGTCAACATGTATTAACATTTGTCGGACATACAAAATATCCACGTCACATTACAAAGTATAATAATGTCATGTTCTATGCCAAAGTCACAATCGCGGATGTATTTAGTGTGGTTTGACGAAAACCAACTCATATCTGATTTATGCCAAGAAAAAGGTGAGTAAGACTGAATATATTCTTACATCGGTGTTTAGGTGATACCAATGACAATACATTATACATTATCACTCTCGTGGTCTTAAAACCTTATCAGGGTTTTAAAACCACTCGAGTGAGATTCTCAGTATCACCTAAACACCAATGTAAGAATCTATATAATATATATAGTTTCGCACTTTTTTTTCAGGTTCACAGAAACTACAAATAATTCATTCAGCCCGGCGCACGTATTTCCCAAATGTTCTAGGCGTCATCTAACGAATATACACCTCAGTGTTGCAGGAGATGGATCGACCATGATAATTCAAGGGTCGACCCATCTCCTGCTGTAGTGCGTCAGGGCTGAATGGTTTAAACAAATCACTTTATATTTTGTGGAGAAAAGACCGTGTTATTACACGGAAGATTACAAAGTAAAGTAGGTTATAGCACTGTCAGGGGAGAGAAATGTGCATGATCGACCAGTGATCATAGATCATAGCGCCCCCTCTTTCCTATCTCCTTTTTTTGGTGTGCTTTGGCCACAGTAGATCTATGATCACTGGTCGATCATGCACATTTCTCTCCCCTGACAGTGCTATAACCTACTTTACTTTGTAACCTTCCTAAAATATTAGCACTGGCAGTCTCCCCTTTTCTTTTCGTGCTATTACACGTTTTATGATTCGTCGTAAAATATCACGACAGTTGCAAGACTACTAGTTACACATATAAATAAGAATTAATCAAAAGAGTTAATAATACAAGACAAAAAATATAAGAGGCAAAGATGCTCATGAGCCACTGCAAGATGCAAAGAACCTCTGGGGACTCATGCGTCTTGCCGTTGAGTGTCGTTCACGCTTTTTCAGAAACTATGTACACTACTCGCGACGTGTATGTAGCGTTTTCACTCATTCGAGACGTGCCGCCTCCGGATACGCGGCTTATGCCGCGTATCCGGAGACGGGCACGTCTCGCATTAGTTAACAGAAAGAAATCTACGATCCTTTTCCCTCCATAAAAGTTTGTTGCGCTGCTGGTCGCGTCTCGCGATCGCAATCGCGATGCTGTCGCGTCTCGCATATGGACTTAGTTAGTTATTTGGGTTTAACGCCGAGCAGGCAACTAAGGCCATCTCACGGCGGGCGCATATGGAAACAACCCTTCTTTATTTCATTTTTTTTCGATTCGTGTCGCTGTGGCCACCGCTTTCTCGTCCATGTCGCGCTGCTATAGTAAAAAGATGAGACAATAAAAACGTGAATTTTTTTCACAGTAGCGCCGTTTTCTTTGTAAATAGTTTTTAACTCATTCGAGACGTGGATACGCGGTTTAAAGCCACGTATCCGGAGGCGGCACGTCTCGAATGAGTTAATCCGGGTTATTTTGACGTCATTTATTAGAAAATGTGATAAAGAGTGTGTTATGTCGCGTGTAAATGGAATGTTTAGTCTTAAAAATCTCACATGGATAATAATAATAATAATAATAATAATAATAATAATAATAATAATAATAATAATAATAATTACGGTATTTATAATCTTATAATAATTATAACTATAAGCGCGCACTCACAACTCGCGAACGCATGCGCACCCTTTAGACAACGACTCACGTACCACAAATAGTGAAATACATTACGACAGTCAGCTTGGGGTGGGGAGTGTGGTGATATAGTGCTAGAACTGTTGAAAGAGGTGAGTTTTGAGGGCAGACTGGAAGGAGGAGAGAGAGAGAGAGAGTGTTTCTGACCGGGAGAGAGAGGGAGAGTGTTCCAGGTGGATGGACCGTATACAGAGAAGGAGCTGGGGCCGAAAGTGCTGAGTTTGGTGAGGGAGATGTGGAGGCGGAGAGGGTCGGAGGCGGCGCGGAGGGAGCGGGGAGGAGTGTAGGGGTGAAGTAAGTTTGAGAGATAGGCAGGAGCGCAGTTGTTCAGAGATTTGAAGCAGAGAGACAGAATCTTGTATTGGATGCGTTGGGGGATGGGAAGCCAGTGAAGGAGTTTGAGCAGGGGAGTGATGTGGTCGGAACTTTTCTTTCTGAGGACGAGGCGGGCAGCATTGTTCTGGACGCGCTGGAGGGTGAAAGTGGTGGAGTGAGGGAGGCCGGAAAGGAGAGAGTTGCAGTAGTCGATGCGAGATAGGATGAGAGAGACAGCAAGTTTTGTGGCAGCTTCGGTAGTGAGGTATTTTCTGATCTGACTGATGTGACGGAGGTGGAAATAGCATGCCTGGGCCTTGGCGGAGACAAAGCTGGTCATGGAAAGAGAGGAATCGAGGATAACGCCGAGGTTTTTGGCCGAGTCAGAGAGGGAGATGGGGGTGCTGTCAAGTTGAAGGTGTAGTGAGGGAGGGAGCTGGGAAAGTTTCTGGCGAGTGCCTACCAGCATGGCTTCCGTTTTGTCGTCGTTCAGTTTAAGCTTGTTTGCTGTCATCCAGTTTTTCACGTCTTCGTAGCAGTCAGCCGTGCGAGTCAGTAGTGACTGAGTGTTGTCGAGTTTGTCTTTGTCTAGTAGTTGTGAGTCGTCAGCGTAGAGGTGGTGGTGTATGTGGTGAGACTGGATGATGTTGGACAGGGGAGAGGTGTAGAGTGTGAAAAGGACCGGGTCCAGGACGGACCCCTGTGGAACTCCACAGGAGAGCGTGACTGGGTTGGAGGAGACGCCGTCGATGGTGACGGACTGCTGTCTGTCGGAGAGATAGGAGAGAAACCAGGAGTGAGCAGAGTCAGTGATGCCAAAGGAGTGGTGAAGGCGGTGGAGGAGGATAGAGCGGTCTATAGTGTCGAAAGCGGCAGAGAGGTCGAGTAGCGTAAGAAGGGAGATGTTGTCCGAGCCGGTGGAGAGAAGCAGGTCGTTTAAGATATGTAGAAGGGCTGTTTCAGTGCTGTGATGTTTGCGATAGACAGACTGGAAGGGACTGAGGAGTTGTTGTCGGCGAGGTGGAGGTTGAGCTGGTTGAGAACAACCTTCTCAAGAAGCTTGGACAGGAAAGAGAGATTGGAGACTGGGCGATAGTTTTTTGTTCGTTTGGGTCGAGGTTGTGTTTTTTGAGGAGAGGACGGACGATGGCGGACTTGAAGATATCGGGGACGGAGCCGTTCTCTAGAGATATAATGATAATTTCGGTAATGAAGGGCAGAAGTTTTGGAAGGCCGTCCCGGTAGAGAGAAGCTGGGAGGGGGACTATTTCGCAGGTTTTGAGAGGCATGGACTTTATGGTCTTGAGGACTTCATCCTGAGAGACGGGCCTAAAGGACGAGAGGGGGGTGCCGGAAAAGGGGGAGGGGGGGGGGGTCGGGGGAGGGGGGGGGGGGAGGGGGGGGGGAGGGGGGGGGAGGGTCGGGAGGGCAAGGCGGAGAAGACAGAGTGTCGAGTGTGTTGCGCAGAGTTTCGATTTTGTCTGAAAAATAGGTGGAAAAAGCTGACGGGAGTTCTTCTTTGCTGTGTGTGTTGGGGAGAGGAGAGTCTTTAGAAGTGCCTAGGAGTGTGTTCATGGTAGCGTAGAGGGTTTTGGAAGAAGTGGATTCCAGGATTTGGTTTTGAAGGTGTTTTCGTTTGGAGTCGGAGATCATTCTGCAGACTTTGGATCTAGTTGTTTGGAAGATCTGTCTGTGAACGGTGAGGTCGGATGAGCGCCAGCGGCGTTCCGCTTGTCGGCGCTCGCGCTTGGCCTCAGCTATGTCGTCAGTGAGCCAGGGGGAGAGGGGTCGGTTGGGTATGGAGCAGGTGGTGACAGGGGCATGGGTGTCTAGAAGTTTTCGAAGGGAGGAATCGAAATGGGATGCGAGATCAGGAGAGGAGGCGGGGTCCAAGAGAAGGTCGACAGCTTCGTCTCTCGGTTGACAGATTTTAGTTTGCGACGAGAAACAAGGAGCTTGGTTTTTTTTTCGGGGGAGGTAAGTTGAGGGAGACGAGAATAGCGAGGTGGTCAGAGGGAAGCACAGAGGAGGTGTCAGAGTCGAGAAAGAGTTGATCGGAGGTGGGGGTGATGATCCAGTCGAGGGTGTGGCCGAGTCGGTGGGTGGGTTTGGTGATGTGTTGTGTAAGATTGTGGTTTGAAAATGATGTGCAAAGGCGTTTTGTGTCAGGGTGGTCGGGTTTGTCGAAGTGGAAGTTAAAGTCGCCAAGAAGGATGTGTTTTCCGGGTCGAGAGGCTGTAGTGGTCGAGGAGGAGGTCAAACTCGGTGAGAAACATGGAGTTTGTGAGTTTGTTTTGAGAGCTTGGAGGGGGGCGATAGATACATGAGAAGATGAGGGACTGGACAGGGAGTATTGTTACGGCCTCGACAGATTCAAAGGAGGGATGAGCAAAAGGGAGAGACTGAGAGAAGGAGAGATGAGCGGAAAGACAGTCCCTGTAGACGATGGCAATGCCACCCCCTCTGGAGGCACGCGGGAAGGAGGCCAGGCGGTAGCCACTCGGAGTCACGCTGGCGTTGATGGGTTCATCGCCAGCTGAACGGAGCCACGTTTCGGTGATCACGACAACATCTAGGTCATTGTCTAGAATGAAATCTGAAATCACGTCGGCTTTGCCATCTTTGCAGACAGACTGTGCATTGAACAGACACAGTTTTAGGTTGGGTGAGACAGAAGAGGAAGAGGAAGAAGAAACGGGCGAAGAAGAGTACAAAGGAGGAGGAGGGTGGGGACTGGGGAAAGAGGATGGAGGGAGGAAAGATGAGGGAGGGGGAGATGGGCGAGGAGAAAAAGACGGGGAAGGAGAACCGGGCAAGAAAGAGGATGCTAGAGAAGGGTGAGGGGGGAGAGGAAAGGGGGAGGAAGGAGAGTAGGAAAAGATGAGGAAGAGGGATGGGGAGGGTGAAGGGGAGGAGAAAGGTGGGGAGGGGACGAGGAGGAAAAAGCTGGCGAAGGAGGAGGGGTGAGGGGAGGGAGGGTGGGGGAGGAGGCGGCCGAGGAGAGCAGGGAGCGGTAGATAAGGAAGAGAGGAGAAGAAATGGGAGAAGAAGGAAGGGAGGGGGAGAAGACGGGGAGGCGGGGGGCGGCGGAAGGGGTGGAAGGACATAGGAAAAGGGAAAGAAGTGTGTGGTTGTGGGTGTGGTGGTGAGTCGTGCCTTCTGCTAATTCCACCACTGCGGCCTCTCTTTTGCGATCGGATGCCGCGTAAGGCATCTGCAACACTGTCGGCGGCACCGGCCGCGCAGTAGGTGGCGTGGCGACGTAGAGATAGCAGTTGTTGGCGTGTGTATCTGATGAGCATGATTGTTTGTGAGGACAAGAAGAGAAAGACGGGAAGAGGGTGCAGTAGGGTGTGTGTGAGTGTGTGTGTGTGTGTGTGTGTGTGTGTGTGTGTGTGTGTGTGTGTGTGCCGGTGTGTGTGTGAGCGGTGTGGTAGGGGAACGACCTGATAATACGCAATGGAGAAAAAGTAAGTAGGTGTGTGTGTGTGTGTGTGTGTTTGTGTGTGTGTGTGTGTGTGTGTGTGTGTGTGTGTGTGTGTGCCGGTGTGTGTGTGAGTGTGGTAGGGGACGTCATCAGTAACACTACCATCACGGGATGTTGAAAGTGAAATGGTGAGCATCTGCAGAGGACACAGCTGTAATCCAACCAGCATGCAGTGTCACTAATGTAAAGTGTGAATGAAAATCCGGCCTGTTTGGTCTTGATCTACTTTTCGTTTGTCAAAGGCACCTAAATAATCAACATGATCTACTCACATGAAAATCAAAAAGTTCTTTATTTTTAGGTTAGTGGCCATATCTACCTGAGTCGACATAGGTTTGTCCTTTACCTCTGTGT
The DNA here is from genome assembly GCA_036245525.1 of Semisulcospira habei. Taxonomy (NCBI): domain Eukaryota; kingdom Metazoa; phylum Mollusca; class Gastropoda; family Semisulcospiridae; genus Semisulcospira; species Semisulcospira habei. The sequence continues at coordinate 47,347,344 of BTPG01000005.1, read as the reverse complement.
CAATCCCTGGAGCATAAACAATGGTTTGAAAGTAATTTACATTTAAAATATAAGATTTATTAAGAAAATGATATGCACCGGAAGTTCTAGTTCTCTAGTGAATATTGTGAGTCAAATTCTTTTTGAGGCAGTTAAAAACATCAAAAGCAATGCACACAACAAATGTGTTAAAACATCTCGCAAGAAACTTGCTTGTCAGAGTGTGTCCGGTTATGTTTATTTTTACCACTAATGAAACCCTGTGTCCTATAAGTAGCCACGCCGATAACTCTTCCATTTTTGTGTGTGAAGGTAGCTCAGACAGTAGGCTGAACAGTTGAAGTATTTTCAGGGTTCCTAGGCGAAAGAAGTCTAGCCAGGGCCAGCGTGCCTTTTCTTATTTCGGTCCAGTCACCTGGAACGACCTTCCAGCCCATGTCAGACATGCCCCAACTCTGTCTGCTTTTAAATCACTGCTCAAGACCTATGTGTTTTCTTATGCATACAGTTAGATGCATTTTCAGTGCGTTAGCAATCTTTAGCAGTAACTGTTCTTGTAACGGTGTGTGTGTATGTGTGAGTGTGAGCTTTTGATATGTGTCACTTTAGTTTTTGTAACATTTATTGTAGCGTTTTCTTTCTTGTATTTTTTGTTCTGTGATTTTTGATCCTGTAAAGCGCTTAGAGCACCATTCATTTGGAAGTTAAGCGCTATATAAATGTACATTATGATTATTATTATTATTAAGTAAGCAAGCAATACATTTTTGTTGTTTTGTTGTCAGGGTGGCTCTTTGTTTGGGGGTACATTTACCGACACTTTTCACGTTTTTATCGCCTCTGAGTATATATGTATATATGGAAATACCCCCTTAACACGACAGAAGCAGCTAGCAAAAAGAATTCTGGATTAGACATATATGGACTCAGCAAGAAGCATAGGGGTGGTGCTTACGCTGTCTTGAGAGTGAAAGGAACCAAATTTTGCCGACCAGCTTGAGGAAAGGCGATGAATTTACTATTCGCGATTTGGAAGATTTTTGTTTTTATACTCCTTGCAGTAAGGATCCAAAAAACAGCATTGCGCCTCCCACAAATCAATAAAATAGGTCTTGTTCTTTGCATGAAAGTAAAATATCGCCGTCCGCCATGGTTGTTCGATCGGTGACTATCTTATTATCTCCTACGCAGAAGAGGGTAAAAGTTGTGACCAATCGAAGAAAAGGATCGCCTTGGATTGCTCGACATGCGATCTTTTTCCGACAGCGAACTATGGTTTGCCGAGGTTCGCAAACTACTTCGAACTAGTTCGCCGTGCCTTTTGATCGTCCAATTAAGAACCAACCTGGCACGCCCGAGATCGCGAACTCTTGATCGTCAGAGTGAACGAACAAATGTTTGTCCAATTAAGAACGGCCTTTAGGAGTCGGTGAAAAATGTGGAATGTTTGCTTCCCTTGGGAAAAACGATCGAGGGGAAGCGGGAGTGTCTTTTCTCTCCCCCTGAAATTGCTGATGCTTCACAAAGGATGGGGCGCGAAGTGTGCTCGCCATCCACCCTGCCCGTTCGCCTCCCAGCTTCCGCGCGTTTCTCGTTTGATTGTTTGTAGCCAGCGGAAAGATATTGTGTCACACGTTCTCCCCTAACTAAGACCTCCCAGTTTTTTTTCAGAATATTTTGAATCTGTTATGAGAAGTGTGCTGTCACAGATTAACCCGCTCATTGCCAGCTGATGCAGACTGTGTTTCTGCAGTCTTCATTTATTCAACACCAACAAGGCCTAGCCGCTGTCTCATGAAAATGGATTCAAAGTGGTGTCAGCAAGAGGTGTAGATCCTCATGAGCCCCGCGACGCGGGGGCTCATGAGGATCTACACCTCTTGCAGTTCAACATTTCTCGGCACTGAACGGGTTAAAATGCCATTGAATTGCTGCATGGAGAGCATGGATTTCGTTGTGATGGGGATTGGTGGGCGTCTAAAGATCTCTGATAACGATGAGGTGCCAATTTAATTTTTTGTTTGTATGGAAGTAATATTAAATTAAAAAAAAAAAACTTGGCTGGTCAGTCATTGTGAAAGGTAAAAGCCGTTTGATGGGTCAATGCATGGTGAGCTTATGTAATATCACGATTTTCCCACGTGAAGCCTTAGGCTGTGTCTCCAAATGGCGACCCCAAAAATAGTAGCTGTGCGGCAGGCGGAAATCGCTTTGTATGTTTCCATATAGTTGCGCGACAAAGCGATTTTGTGCCATTAAAAAAAAAAATTGAATACATAGCTCAGATTTTGTCGCTTACTGATAATCAAGCCCCCATCACTGCGAAATCAGAGGGAAATAGCGACTTGGCTTGTGGCCCCCTTGTTGCGCCGTTTCCGCGTCGCGCTTACGGAAACCCTTCTTCTTTATTCATATGTTCTCGATTTTGTCGTTTCCTTGTCGCGTCGCGATACAGAAACACAGCTTCCGACAGCGGCGCGGTAGGCGACACAGTAAAAAACAAGATTAGGATTTCATCCCAAAGTCTACCGTATTGTTTGGAGCTCAGATGCGTTATCTTTTAGGAATATTCAGGGTTGTTCATATTTTTAATCAATCCAGACCAAAAAGGTGACTGCCAAGCGTGTAAAATGCAAAGAAGTACCCAACGGAGAAAGAAACACGCTTAAAAAGACGGGTACAACACAATTGTGTTGTACCCGTCTTTTCTAAGCGTGTTTCTTTCTCCGTTGGGTACTTCTGTTCATATTTTTAGGCTTATTACGCTGATCCATTTCCCTTCTCTCTAAGCCAACCACTGATCAAAACACACGTCGGTGCACAAAAAAATAAAGAATGACACACGGCGCTTCCCGCCATTAGTACGCTCTGTGGGCTCGTGTAGCGGCAGGAATCCATCTCCTACTCTAACCTGCCCTCTGATCCACGCACACTGGCACACAGAAATAAAGACGGACACACGGCGATTTCCGCCCTCGTAAGCTCCGTGGTCTGGCGTAGCATATCAATCCAGACCAAAAAGGTGACTCTCTCTTTCTCTCTCTCCGTCTCGCTCTCTCTCTCTCTCTCTCTCTTTCTCTCTCTCTCTCTCTCTCTCTCTCTCTCTCTCTCTCTCTCTCTCTCTCTCTCTCTCTCTCTCTCTCTCTCTCTCTCTCTCTCTCTCTCTTTCTCTGGCCTCATCTACACGCCTTTTCTTTCGCTCGCTCCTGCACGTGCTTGCACACACTCTTGTCTCTCGTGTTCAGGTTCTTTCCGAGTCTCTCTCTTACGCGATTTTTCGTTGACGTCATTTTTACTTTTTCCGCACTTTTGTTCTTCCTTTTCTTTTATTTTACGTCACCTCCTTCAGTTGCCACATTCCTTCTGCCATTGAAGATAAGTAGCGGCTAATCTCTATGTTTGTTTGTTTGTCTATTTTGACAAAGGGTATTTTACCCGAAATATTAATAAATTGTGTTGTACCCGTCTTTTCTAAGCGTGTTTCTTTCTCCGTTGGGTACTTCTTGGCGTAGCATAGCTATTCTGAAGAAGAATAATAGCACGAGCAGCGAAATGACGTCACTTCAAGCTTCACGTATGACATCATTAGTCCCACGACGCTGTGTTCATAGTGACGACTCGATGTTATACGTCACTCATCGCAGTACTAACATATCAGAGAATCAACTTTTCAATTTTCTAGCTGATTTTCACGCCTAGGGCTTAAGGTCACAATGGACCTAATCGTACCAGACAGCCGAGACAAACTGTAGGCTTATGTAAATACCGTAAACTAAAATCTGTCAACCGCGAGAGCTTCTTCGACGAAGATGTCGACCTTCTCTTGGACCCCGCCCCCTCTCCCGATATTGCATCCCATTTTGATTCCTCCCTTCGAAAACTTCTAGACACCCATGCTCCTGTCACCACCTGCTCCATACCCAACCGACTCCCCTCCCCCTGGCTCACTGACGACATAGCTGAGGCCAAGCGCGAGCGCCGACAAGCGGAACGCCGCTGGCGCTCATCTGACCTCACCGCTCACAGACAGATCTTCCAAACAACTAGATCCAAAGTCTGCAAAATGATCTCCGAATCTAAACGCAAACACATTTAAAACCAAATCCTGGAATCCACTTCTTCCAAAACCCTCTACGCCACCATGAACACACTCCTAGGCACTTCTAAAGACTCTCCTCTCCCCAACACACACAGCAAAGAAGAACTCCCGTCTGCTTTTTCTACCTATTTTTCGGACAAAATCCAAAATCTGCGCGACACACTCGACACCCTGCCTTCTCCGCCTTGCCCTCCCGACCCCACCTTTTCCGGCACTCCCCTCTCGTCCTTCCGACCCGTCTCTCAGGATGAAGTACTCAAGACCATAAAGTCCATGCCCTTCAAAACCTGCGAGCTAGACCCCCTCCCAGCTTCTCTCTACCGTGACGGCCTTCCAAAACTTCTGCCCTTCATTACCGACATCATCAACGCATCTCTAGAAAACGGCTCCGTCCCCGATATCTTCAAGTCCGCCATCGTCCGTCCTCTCCTCAAAAAACACAACCTCGACCCAAACGAACTCAAGAACTATCCCCCAGTCTCCAATCTCTCTTTCCTGTCCAAGCTTCTTGAGAAGGTTGTTCTCAACCAGCTCAACCTCCACCTCACCGACAACAACCTCCTCAGTCCATTCCAGTCTGCCTATCGCAAACATCACAGCACTGAAACAGCCCTTCTACATATCTTAAACGATCTGCTTCTCTCCACCGACTTGGGCAACATCTCTCTTCTTACACTACTCGATCTCTCTGCCGCCTTTGACACTATAGACCACTCTATCCTCCTCCACCGACTCCACCACTCCTTCGGCATCACTGACTCTGCTCACTCCTGGTTTCTCTCCTACCTCTCCGACAGACAGCAGTCCGTCACCATCAACGTCGTCTCTTCCAACCCAGTCGCGCTCTCCTGCGGAGTTCCACAGGGGTCCGTCCTGGGCCCGGTCCTTTTCACACTCTACACCTCTCCTCTGTCCAACATCATCCAGTCGCACCGCATACACCACCACCTCTACGCTGACGACTCACAACTGCTAGACAAAGACAAACTCGACAACATTCAGTCAATACTGACTCGCACGGCTGACTGCTATGAAGACGTGAAAAACTGGATGACAGCAAACAAGCTAAAACTGAACGACGACAAAACGGAAGCCATGCTGGTAGGCACTCGCCAGAAACTCTCCCAGCTCCCTCCCTCTCTCCACCTTCAACTCGATAGCACCCCCATCTCCCTCTCTGACTCGGCCAAGAACCTCGGCGTTATCCTCGATTCCTCTCTGTCCATGACCAGCTTCGTCTCCGCCACGGCCCAGGCATGCTATTTCCACCTCCGCCGCATCAGTCAGATCAGAAAATACCTCACTACCGAAGCTGCCACCAAACTTGCTGTCTCTCTCATCTTATCTCGCATCGACTACTGCAACTCTCTCCTATCCGGCCTCCCTCACTCCACCATTTTCACTCTCCAACGCGTTCAGAACAATGCTGCCCGCCTCGTCCTCAGAAAGAAAAAATCTGACCACGTCACACCCCTGCTCAAACTCCTTCACTGGCTCCCCATCCCCCAACGCATCGAATACAAAATTCTGTCTCTCTGCTACAAATCCCTGAACAACTGCGCTCCTGCCTATCTCTCCAACTTACTTCACCCCTACACACCTTCCCGCTCCCTCCGCTCTGCCTCTGACCCTCTCCGCCTCCACATCCCTCGCACCAAACTTAACACTTTCGGCCCCCGCTCCTTCTCCGTCCACGGTCCATCCACCTGGAACACTCTTCCACTCTCTCTTCGTCAGAAACACTCTCTCTCCTCTTCCAGTCCGCCCTCAAAACTCACCTCTTTCAACAGTTTTAGCACTATATCACCACACTCCCCACCCCAAGCTGACCGTCGTAATGTATTCCACTGTTTGTGTACGCGAGTCATTGTCTAAAGCGTGCGCATGCGTGCGCGAGTTGTGAGTGCGCGCTTAGAGTTATAATTATTATAAGATAAGCGCATTATAAATACCGTAATTATTTTTTTAAATTTTATTTTGTATACGAAATATCATGCGATTATTAATGAGAAGATTTTTTTTTCATAAAAAGATTCAATTGTTTTAAGATTAACCCATGCAATTCGTAATATTATTTTCAAAACGTGAAAACATATTTTCTTTTCAAAACATGTTTAATTATCACTTAAAAAGTTCTAAAGGTACAATACTGATTAACAAACGTATTCAATATCTCTCTTTTATCTAGCTATGCGCAAAATATCTAGTAAAAATAAAAAAAAATACGGACTCCAGTGTGGATCAACCGGTTTTTGTGAAACGGCCATTTTCTCGCCAATGAACATCTTAATTAAAAAAAAAATCGAAAAACATGTCCGGAGATAATTGTTTAAGAGACAATATCCTAAAAAATCAAACTTGTCCGTCTGCAAACGCGGGCTGTAGTCGCTGTCACACACACACACACACACACACACACACACACACACACACACACACACACACACACACACACACACACACACACACACACACACACACACACACACACACACACACACACACACACAAACACACACACACACAACACACACACACATACACACACACATGCGGCGCTTGGCGCCAAAAAGGCGTTCTCTAGCAAGGTTTGCATAGCTAGACGTGACGTCATTTTTATCTTGTTACTTCTTTGTCAGAGCCGCACTCCAAAAACGTCATGTGCATGCTCCGGAATGCGCCCTGACCCAGCCCCATTTCAAAGTCTACCGTATTTTTCAAATACGGTAGACAATAAGAATATAGTTTTTTCGTAAAATAAAAATAAAAGGTATGTTAGCTGTTTTACAAATGACTCCTAAAAAGTGGTGCAGAACATTGTCTGATTTTCATACCTAGGGCATACAGGTCACAATTCACCTAATCGTACCCGACAGCCGAGACAAACTGTAGGCTTGTGTAAATACCTTATATGAAAAATCATGCGATTATTAACGAGAAGATTTTTTTTTCGTAAAAAAGATTCAATTGTTTTAAGATTAACCCATATAATTCGTGAAATTAATCCCAAAAACGTGAAAATATATTTAAAAAAAATTAATTATCACTCAAAATGTTATAGAGGTACAATGCTGGTTAACGAACTCATTCAATATCTCCTTTTAATGTAGCTATACTAAAAATATCTAGTAAAAATTATTAACAAATACGGACTCGAGTGTGGATCAACCGGGTTTTGAGAAACCGCCATTTTCTAGTCAATGAGCATCTAAATAAAAAAAAATCGAAAAACATGTCCCGAGATAATTCTTCAAGCTTGTCCCCCCCCCCCCAACACACACACACACGCGCGCGCGCTTAGCGCTTGGCGCCCAAAAGACGTTCTCTAGCAAGGTTTGCGTAGCTGGACGTGACGACATTTTTATCTTGTTGCTTCTTTGCCAGAATTTCTGCGCCGCACACAAAAAAGTCATGTGTATGCTCCAGAATGCGCTCCGATCCAGCACCATTTCAAAGGCTACCGTAATTTCAGTTCGGTAGACAACAAGATGAGGCCGTATTCCACCCCAAAGTCTACCGAATTGTTTGGAGCTCACGTGCGTTTTTCTTTTAGGAACATTCAGAGTTGTTCATATTTGTAAGCTTATTCTTCTGATCCATTTCTCTCCTAAGCCAACCTCTGATCAACACACACGCCGGAGCACACAAATAAAGACGGACACGCAGCGCTTCCCGCCATTAGTACGCTCTGTGGGCTGGAGTAGCGACAGGAATTCTGAAGAAGAAGAATAACACGAGCAGCAAAATGACGTCACTATAATCTTTACGTCTTGGAATCGCTGGTCTCACGACGCCGTGTACACTGTGACGAATTTGATGGTTCACTGCACTCATCCAAAAGGCACGCACTTCCAGAGATGACTGTTTTGTTCCACACAACCTCTCTCAGAGCTGACTGTTTGATGGGAATAAATAATGGCTCCAAAAACTTGCAAAAATAAATAAATTATTATTGAAAATATTGAAGATGTACAACGCTGGGTTACGAATTCGTTCAGTATCTCCCTTTCTCGCCTGATCCGCACGGCAATGGCACACACAAACACAAATAGCAGACAAATGGCACACACAAACAAAGACGGCAGACACATGGCGCTTCCTACCGGTTATACGTTCTGTGGGCTGGCGTAGCCACAGCCATTTTGAAGAATAAAGTGGAATGGCCCATGCCCACTAAGCCTCTTCTGTATGAGCTTGCATGCATATTCCACCTTTTCCACAATACGTTCGCAAATATCATACAAAAATAAATAACGAACATCGCGCCAACTCATACATATGTAAAACACTGACGTGCTGCTGATTTGCGTCAGTTAGGAACATTGTATAAAACACTGACGAGTTTGGTACTTTTACGTCATCGCCTTACTGTTTGATTCTTCTGATAAAATCAGAGTTTTACGTTTGACATTTTTTCCGCATTGAACTTTTATCTTTGAAAAAGTTGAAAGGTACAAAGCTGGCTAATGAACTCATCCAATGTCTTTCTACAAACTAGCCATATCCAAAATTTCAAGTGCATATAATCAAAATTGCGGACTCTAATCTGGGTCAACCGACTTTCTATAAACGGTCTTTTATGTCTTCAATTAGATATCAAATTACTATATGCTCGGAGGCTGTCTTAGCCACCCACTGAATAAAGTAATTCGCCAAGTTTCAAGTTTGTTCGTACAGAAATATCGGGGATTCTTGTGTTTACATACAAACGCACACACACACTCACATACATACGTACATACATACATACTGCATTACATTAACGTGTAAATAGCAGAGCGTCCAGAGCATGTGCCAAGGATTCGTCGAAAACATTATTGTACACTGGCGACAAGTCTCTTCCCCCCCCCCACCCCCCGAGCATCTTACCATGTATAGGCGCCTTATAAATCCTCTTTCTTCTTCTTCTTCTTCTTCTTCTTATTATTATACATACGTACGTACATACATACATACATACATACATACATACATACATACATACATACATACATACATACATACATACATACATACATACATACATACATACATACATACATACGTCTCTCTCTTGGCTTGACTTCGCGAACGAAGATTCTATAGGGCTTGCCCACGTCGTCCGCAGGCATTTTCGTGGCTGCGGATGCCAATCCGGGGCAGGCAGGTTCGACCGCAGTGGCTGCAGGGGAAGGTCTGGTCAGGGTTCTGAGTTACGACAACTCTGTTTTTTCTTCTGAGCCGCTTGTCCTTAAGGTTAGCTCTGCGAGAGTCCTCAAAGGAGACGGCTGCCTTGTGAATGGTGGAGCGCCAGGTGTCACGGTCCGCAGCAAGCGAAGACCACTGGCGGTGGTCGATTTGGCAGGCACTAAGTGACTTCTTGAGACCGTCTTTGTATCTCTTCTTTGGTGCCCCTCTCTCTCTGTGTCCAGTGGCGAGCTCGCCGAACAAAGTGATCTTGGGTAGGCGATGATCCTCCATCCTGGAGACGTGCCCCGCCCAGCGAAGCTGTGTCCGCAGCAGCAAAGCCTCGATGCTCACAGTTTCCGCCTGTTCAAGGACCTCGACGTTGGTGACAGTCACTCCAGTGAATGCTGAGGATGGTATGCAGGCAGCGCTGGTGAAAGCGTTCGAGGAGTCGTAGTTGGCTGCGGTAGAGGGCCCAGGACTCGGAACCGTACAGGAGGGTGGTGAGGACGACAGCTCTGTACACGTTGATCTTGGTGCCTTTTTTCAGCTGTTGATTGTGCCACACCCGCTTGAATAGTCGCCCGAAAGCACTGTTCGATTTTGCTAGTCTGTTGTCCAGCTCCTTATCCAGCTTGGCGTCTGACGTGATGATGCAGCCAAGGTAGGTAAACTGGTGTACAGACTTCAGTTCGGACTCGCCGATGGTGATGTGGGGAGGGCGATGCTCTTCCTTGGGTGCCGGCTGATGAAGGACCTCTGTCTTTTTCAGACTGACCTCAAGACCAAAGAGCTGGGCGGCATCTGCGAAGCAGGACGTAATGCGCTGCAAGGCTCTCTCTGTGTGTGCAACGAGGGCAGCGTCATCAGCAAAGAGCAGCTCACGAATCAGTTGGTCTAGGGTTTTCGTGTGGGCCTGCAGTCGTCTGAGGTTGAACAAGCTGCCATCGAGACGATACCTGATGTACACTGCGTCGTCATCGTCGAGGTACACTGTGGCCTGCTTCAACATCATGCTGAAGAAGATGGTGAAGAGGGTCGGTGCCAGCACGCAGCCTTGCTTCACGCCGTTGCGAATGGGGAATGGTTCTGAGAGGTCACTTTTTAGTCTGACCTGGCCTTGCTGGTCCTCGTGGAGCTGGACGATCATGTTGAGGAACTTTGGGGGACAGCCTAGTCGCTCCAGGATCTGCCACATACCTTGCCTGCTCACAGTGTCAAACGCTTTTGTTAGGTCGACAAACGTTACGTACAGCCCTTTGTTCTGCTCGCGGCACTTCTCCTGAAGCTGTCTCAGCACAAAGACCATGTCGGTGGTACTCCTGTTGGCTCTGAAGCCACACTGGCCCTCTGGGAGGTGGTCTTCAGCGATGGCAGGTACCAGCCGATTCAGGAGCAACCTTGCGAGAATTTTCCCGGCAATGGACAGCAGGGTAATTCCACGATAATTAGAGCAGGCAGACTTCTCTCCTTTGTTCTTGTACAGGGTGATGATGACTGCATCACGGAGATCCTTTGGTAGTGTTTCCTTTTCCCAGCAGCAGAGAAAGAGGTCGTGGAGCTTGTTGTGCAGTGCTGGGCCTCCATGTTTCCAGATCTCTGGCGGGATTCCGTCAATGCCTGCTGCTTTGACACTCTTGAGCTGGTGGATGGCTGTGTGGGTCTCTTCGGCGGTGGGCGGTTCGTCCAATTCAACCTTTAGTGGAAGGTGTGGGATTTGGAGGATGACTGTTTCTTGAACAGTGCGCTCAGCGCCGAAGAGGTCCTGAAAGTATTCCGACACCGGTTCAAGATGGAGGTATTATCTGTGAGGAGTGCCTGTCCATCAGCGCTTCGCAGGGGACTTTGTACCAGGTGCCTAGGGCCATACACTGCTTTCAGTGCTTCATAGAAGCCCCTGTAGTCACCGTTGTCAGCGCAGAGCTGGGTCCTCTGTGCGAGTCTGGACCACCACTCGTTCTGGAGCTCTCTAAGCTTGAGCTGGAGACTGCTGCAGATGAGGCGGAAGGCAGACTTCTTCACAGGGCAGGAAGGCTGCGCTAGGTGGGCCTGGTGGGCGGCTCTTTTTTTTGCTAGAAGTTCCTGGATCTCTACGTTGTTTTCGTCAAACCAGTCTTTGTTCCTCTTTCTAGCAAACCCCAAGACTTCCACAGACGATTTTACAATAGCAGTTTTCAGTTGTTCCCAGAGTGTTTCAGGGGAGGAGTCTGCTGGATCAACTGTGTCTTTGAGCATGCACTGTAAATCGGCCTGAAGGGCAGCTTTCTTGTCGTCACGCTGAAGGCTGGCAACATCAAGCTTTTTCTTGGGGGGGCCCCCTTTCTTGGGTTTCAGCTTGAGACGGAGCCTGAGTTTGCAGCGAACAAGGCGGTGGTCAGTGTGGCACTCTGCGCTGGGCATCACTCTGGTGAGGAGGACGTCACTGCGGTCCCTCTGACGCACTAGGACATAGTCGATAAGGTGCCAGTGCTTGGAGCGAGGATGCATCCAGGTGGTCTTTCGACTGTCCTTTTGCTGGAAAGTAGTGTTGGTGATGACAAGTTGCTGCTCTGCACAGAGCTCCAACAGCAGGCGACCATTGTCATTGCAGTTCCCAACGCCATGCTTGCCGAGGACTCCTTTCCAGGCTTCAGAGTCTTGGCCCACTCTGGCGTTGAAGTCGCCAAGGATGATGACTTTGTCGTCTGCAGGGGTGCTCTGCAGGAGGCTGTGCAGGTCAGAGTAGAACTTGTCTTTTTCTGCAGGCTCTGCCAGGAGAGTTGGGGAGTACACACTGAGAAGGGTGACGTATTGCTGGTGTCTCAGTGGGAGGCGCATGGACATGATGCGGTAGGAGTGACCCGTTGGTAGGTTTTCCAACTTAGTCGCAATGGGGGTCTTCACCATGAAGCCCACGCCTGAGAGCCGTCTTTCTGATGCATGCCTGCCTGACCAGTAGAGGGTGTAGCCAGCGCCAAGTTCTTGGAGGCTGCCTTCCTCCGGAAGGCGTACTTCACTGAGCGCGGCGATGTCGATGTTTAACCTCCGCAATTCATGGGCAATGAGGGCGGAGCGACGTTCAGGGCGTCCGCTGTCTGCTGTGTCGAGCATGGTTCGGATGTTCCAGAATGCTACGTTGAGTCCGGTCGTGGTCGTCATGAGAGTGGATCCATTGTTTTTTCTTGTTTTCTGACCGCATGAGAAGATGCCCGTTGACCGCGGCTAGCCAACTTGGGTTACGAGGGGATGAGCTTTGGTTAGGCCACCTTTTCTAGGCCCCTCTCCGTGTGGAGCAAGCAGTGCTGTCCCTAGAGAAGGCTGCTTGGTCGTTCAGGGTGTGCCGAGTGACGTTGTCATCCCCAGGTCAACATCAGGCGACCAATATCCTGAACCGCCTGCATGCAGGTTTGAGACTGCGGCTTCCAGTGACATCTTTCACCTGCCGTTTTGCCCCTTGCCCATCGCTACAGGACTTGCAAAGTTCAGTGTCATAGTCCGTGGGCGTTTCCTAAAGCGTGCGCGGTGGAGCTTTTTGGTGGAGTGCAGTGTGCGCAGTACTGGCCCCACCCTTTAAACCCTTGGTTCGTTTGCCATTGCCTAGCAAGCTGGGACGGTGGCATCGAGGTCCTCGGGTCGTAGGTTTTATATCAGACTGTCCTTGTCTTAGTCTCTGGCTCAAAAGCCTTCCCCGGAGACACGGGGGCTTTGATGTCAGGGGGTTTCCTCCCTTAGCCTTTCCGCAGCCAAGCGGCCAGGCTTGCAAGGCAGCAGGGGACTCGTGGGGGCCGGGGTCGTCTATGTCCCGTGCAGATGTGAACATCTGCCCACTGCCCAGACGGTGACACTTACCAGAGGAGAAAAATCCAACGCCGGAACCCGGTATCGAACCTCGTACCTTTGGCATTGGAGGCAGACGCCTTAACCACTGCGCCACTTCCGCCACAAACAGTCTACTAAACAGGGAGTCTAGGGAGCAAAAAGGTCTTCAGGCTGATGGCAGCCTTAGCTGGCCTGCGCACTGCGCGGACCAGCTAAGGCTGACGTCGGCCTGAGAACCTTTTAATTGACATGTGTTGATTGTTTTCTCACAAGTCTATGTAAATTCAGCACTACAATAACATGACTGTGTGTAATACGGTCTTAATGGCTGTAAAAAAAGAAAAAAGAAGCTTAAACAGAAGGTGTGGCTGCCAGCGCTCCTACCCACTCAGTACATTTTTCTATCTTAGTGCTGCCCGGTACTGGATGTATTGAGGTGGACCTGCATTAGAAATATTGGACTTTTTAAGTCATGGGAAGAGCTACATTGAAATGTTTAAATGAAGCTTGTGGTGAATGGTTGGTTCCCCTAAATTATATACATACGTACATACATACATACATACATACATACATACATACATACATACATACATACATACATACATACATACATACATACATACATACATACATACAATACATACATACATACATACATACATCTTGGCTTGATACTTTGGTATCAGTTTCAGTCCACTTAATCAAATTTCAAATACAAACGATTTTGAATTTCCAAAAACTACAGTAGCTCGCTTGAGCTTGCCCTTAGCACCACGTGAAAGTTCTGTGTTTACGTTCAGTGTGTGAGTGAATGCGCGTGATTCACGTGAGCGTGCTTGGTGCTTTGAGCCGATTTTCAATTGGGATAAAGCGCCTATTTAATGCGCTTATTATTATTATTATTATTATTATTATTATTATTATTATTATTATTATTATTATTATTATTATTATTATTATTATTATTATTATTATTATTACTTCGCGAGCGAAGATTTTATAAGGGTTGCCCACGACGTCTGCAGGCATGTTCGTGGCTGCGGAGGCCAATCCGGGACAGGCAGGTTTGACCGCAGTGGCTGCAGGGGAAGGTCTGGCCAGGGTTCTGAGTTTCGACATCTCTGTTTTTTCTCCTGAGCCGCTTGTCCTTAAGGCTAGCTCTGAGAGAGTCCTCAAAGGAGACGGCTGCCTTGTAAATGGTGGAGCGCCAGGTGTCGCGGTCCGCAGCAAGCGAAGACCACTGGTGGTGGTCGATTTGGCAGGCACTAAATGACTTCTTGAGACTGTATTTGTATCTCTTATTAGGTGCCCCTCTGTCTCGGTGTCCAGTGGCGAGCTCGCCGAACAGGGTGATCTTGGGTAGGCGATAATCCTCCATCCTGGAGACGTGCCCCGCCCAGCGAAGCTGTGTCCGCAGCAACAAAGCCTCGATGTTCACAGTTTCCGCCTGTTCAAGGACCTCGACGTTGGTGACATAGTCACTCCAGTGAATGCCGAGGATGGTACGCATACAGCGCTGGTGGAAGCGTTCGAGGAGTCGTAGTTGGCTGCGGTAGAGGGCTCAGGACTCGGAACCATACAACAGGGTGGTGAGGACGACAGATCTGTACACGCTAATCTTGGTGCCATTTTGTAGCTGTTGATTGTGCCACACCCGTTTGAATAGTCGCCCGAAAGCACTGTTCGATTTTGCCAGCCTGTTGTCCAGTTCCTTGTCCAGCTTGGCGTCTGACGTGATGATGCAGCCAAGATAGGTAAATTGGTGTACAGACTTCAGTTCCGTCTCGCCGATGGTGATGTAGGGAGGGCAATGCTCTTCCTTGGGTGCCGGCTGATGAAGGACCTCTGTCTTTTTCAGACTGACCTCAAGTCCAAAGAGCTGGGCAGCATCTGCGAAGCAGGACGTGATGCGCTGCAAGGCTCTCTCTGAGTGTGCAACGAGGGCAGCGTCATCAGCAAAGAGCAGCTCACGAATCAGTCGGTCTAGGGTTTTGGTGTGGGCCTGCAGTCATCTGAGGTTGAACAGGCTGTCATCGAGACGATACCTGATGTACACTGCGTCGTCCTCGTCGAGGTCCACTGTGGCCTGCTTCAACATCATGCTAAAGAAGTTGGTAAAGAGGGTCGGTGCCAGCACGCAGCCCTGCTTCACGCCGTTGAGAATGGGGAATGGTTCTGAGAGGTCACTGTTGAGTCTGACCTGGCCTTGCTGGTCCTCGTTGAGCTGGACGATCATGCTGAGAAACTTTGGAGGACAGTCAAGTCGCTCCAGGATCTGTCACATGCCTTGCCTGCTCACAGTGTCAAACGCTTTTGTTAGGTCGACAAACGTTACGTACAGCCCTTTGTTCTGCTCGCGGCACTTCTCCTGAAGCTGTCTCAGCACAAAGACCATGTCGGTGGTACTCCTGTTGGCTCTGAAGCCACACTGCCCTCTGAGAGGTGGTCTTCAGCGATGGCAGGTACCAGCCGATTCAGGAGCAGCCTTGCAAGAATTTTCCCAGCAATGGACAGCAGGGTAATTCCACGATAATTAGAGCAGGCAGACTTCTCTCC
>BTPG01000005.1:47279243-47326743 GCA_036245525.1 Semisulcospira habei | reverse complement strand
TGAAGCCACACTGGCCCTCTGGGAGGTGGTCTTCAGCGATGGCAGCTACCAGCCGATTCAGGAGCAATCTTGCGAGAATTTTCCCGGCAATGGACAGCAGGGTAATTCCACGATAATTAGAGCAGGCAGACTTCTCTCCTTTGTTCTTGTACAGGGTGATGATGACTGCATCACGGAGATCCTTTGGGAGTGTTTCTTTTTTCCCAGCAGCAGAGAAAGAGGTCGTGGAGCTTGTTGTGCAGTGCTGGGCCTCCATGTTTCCAGATCTCTGGCGGGATTCCGTCAATGCCTGCTGCTTTGCCACACTTGAGCTGGTGGATGGCTGTGAGGGTCTCTTCGGCGGTGGGCGGTTCGTCCAATTCAACCTTTAGTGGAAGGTGTGGGATTTGGAGGATGACTGTTTCTTGAACAGTGCGCTCAGCGCCGAAGAGGTCCTGAAAGTATTCCGACCAGCGGTTCAAGATGGAGGTATTATCTGTGAGGAGTGCCTGTCCATCAGCGCTTCGCAGGGGACTTTGTACCAAGTGCCTAGGGCCATACACTGCTTTCAGTGCTTCGTAGAAGCCCCTGTAGTCACCGCTGTCAGCGCAGAGCTGGGTCCTCTGTGCGAGTCTGGACCACCACTCTTTCTGGAGTTCTCTAAGCTTGAGCTAGAGACTGCTGCAGATGAGGCGGAAGGCAGACTTCTTCACAGGGCAGGAAGGCTGCGCTAGGTGGGCCTGGTGGGCGGCTCTTTTTTTTGCTAGGAGTTCCTGGATCTCTACGTCGTTTTCGTCAAACAGTCTTTGTTCCTCTTTCTAGCAAAGCCCAAGACTTCCACAGAAGATGTTACAATAGCAGTTTTCAGTTGTTCCCAGAGTGTTTCAGGGGAGGAGTCTGCTGGATCAACTGTGTCTTTGAGCATGCGCTGTAAATCGGCCTGAAGGGCAGCTTTCTTGTCGTCACGCTGAAGGCTGGCAACATCAAGCTTTTTCTTGGGGGGCCCCCCTTTCTTGGGTTTCAGCTTGAGGCGGAGCCTGAGTTTGCAGCGAACAAGGCGGTGGTCAGTGTGGCACTCTGCGCTGGGCATCACTCTGGTGAGGAGGACGTCACTGCGGTCCCTCTGACGCACTAGGACATAGTCGATAAGGTGCCAGTGCTTGGAGCGAGGATGCATCCAGGTGGTCTTTCGACTGTCCTTTTGCTGGAAACTAGTGTTGGTGATGACAAGTTGCTGCTCTGCACTCGTTGCACACACAGAGAGGAGAGAGCCTTGCAGCGCATTACGTCCTGCTTCGCAGATGCCGCCCAGCTCTTTGGACTTGAGGTCAGTCTGAAAAAGACAGAGGTCCTTCATCAGCCAGCACCCAAGGAAGAGCATCGCCCTCCCCACATCACCATCGGCGAGTCTGAACTGAAGTCTGTACACCAGTTTACCTACTTCGGCTGCATCATCACGTCAGACGCCAAGCTGGACAAGGAGCTGGACAACAGGCTGGCAAAAGCGAACAGTGCTTTCGGACGACTATTCAAGCGGGTGTGGCACAATCAACAGCTGGAAAAAAGCACCAAGATCTGCGTGTACAGAGCTGTCGTCCTCACCACCCTGCTGTACGGTTCCGAGTCCTGGGCCCTCTACCGCAGCCAACTACGACTCCTCGAACGCTTTCACCAGCGCTGCCTGCGTACCATCCTCAGCATTCACTGGAGTGACTATGTCACCAACGTCGAGGTCCTTGAACAGGCGAAAACTTTGAGCATCGAGGCTTTGCTGCTGCGGACACAGCTTCGCTGGGCGGGGCACGTCTCCAGGATGGAGGATCATGGCCTACCCAAGATCACTCTGTTCGGCGAGCTCGCCACTGGACACCGAGAGAGAGGGGCACCAAAGAAGAGATACAAAGACGGTCTCAAGAAGTCACTTAGTGCCTGCCAAATCGACCACCGCCAGTGGTCTTCGCTTGCTGCGGACCGTGACACCTGGCGCTCCACCATTCACAAGGCAGCCGTCTCCTTTGAGGACTCTCGCAGAGCTAACCTCAAGGACAAGCGGCTCAGGAGAAAAAACAGAGTTGTCGTAACTCAGAACCCAGACCAGACCTTCCCCTGCAGCCACTGCGGTCGAATCTGCCTGTCCCGGATTGGCCTCCGCAGTCACGAAAATGCCTGCAGACGACGTGGGCAAGCCCTATAGAATCTTCGTTATTTATATATATATGAATAAATAAAACCAGTCCAAGAAAGCTGGCACCACACACTACAAATATGGATCCAAGCAGCAGTGCAATACTTAAAATTTGAAGAAAGGATCCCCTGAAGAAGCCCTCGCTGAGAGGGCGAAAATTTGTGCATAGATTAAAAGTGTAACTCCTTCTAAACTACGTGGTGTTTGTGGATCCTTTCTTCACATTTTAAGTATATATATATATATATATATATATATATATATATATATATATATATATATATATATATATATATATATATATATATATATATATATATATATATATACACATACAAAAGGGTTATAAGAGTATGACATTAATTCAACTATAGTTGTTGCTATACTATGATGTAAAATATCATTGATGTTTCTGCTAGGTCACCAATTTATCGCAACAAAAATATCCTTCGAGTTTTTTAGAGTCCGAAATAGCTCAGGCGGTTAAACGTCGGAGCAGGAGAGCGAAGGGAATCGCCGGGTCGTGGGTTCGAATCCCGTCTCGGCCCCGGTAGCTGGACTCACAATCCAGGGGTAAAAAACGGATTTGTTCAATGGCATGTCCGTTGAAAGGTCCTGGTAAATCAAAGTGGCACAGTTGGAGTGCGCCTGAGTTGATCAGTGTTCAGGTCGTACTCCATAGGCAATAGATTTCCCTGTCCCCCGTAACCCGCCCGTCAGGGCCGTCCATGATCATCTCGGTGCTGTGGACGTTAAACACGAACTAACCAACCAATTCGAGTTTTATATGTTGAATATAATATGTTGAAAATTAAACGTTGAAATAGTATTCCTACCCCTTGCAGTTGGGTGGTGTTAAAATTTTCTCAGCAGTGAATGGGTGAAAGCTGATTTTGTTATGAAAAAGGTCACTTCCGCCAAAGGTCACTGTCTAATTGCTTCAGACCTTCTGAATGGCTATGGTTTAACCCCTTCCCTGCCACTGTACGCAATTTTTGTTTCTGAAATCGTGGTTCACTCAACGACCAAAAGCAAACACCTTCCAAGAAACATGGATACAACTTGTTTTCAGCAAGAGGTATAGATCCTCATGAGCCCCCGCAGTCGCGGGGGCTCATGAGGATCTATGTCTCTTGCATTTGGATCGTGTTCACTTTTTTCTCGGCAGCTGAGGGTTTAAGTACATGGCGCATGAAGGTTTACACGAACAATTGGGTATTACATCAGCGCAATATATCAGAGGCGCTCGTCTTTATTACGCTGATGTAACATATCGAATGTGTCCTCTGAGAGAACCTCTGTGGCGGGCAGTCAAGCAACGAATCTGATTTCGACATAAAAATGCGTGAAATTATGTCTGCCTTTCGGCGAGAAAGATGACGTGTTCGTGATTGTGTACTTTTTACATTTTGGGAACAGATACGTTAAACATTTTCTTATAATGCTGCAAACTAAGTTATTATTCATCACAATGATTTCCCTAGAGCGTGTCTGTGATTGCTTCGTGGTTTCATGCATTTTCAATTTGTTTCAGCGACTGTTTGAGAATGCAAGCAGAGCGTGGGAAGTCGTATTTAAACAGCGCCATCTATTTTTTGTCCCGCAACACACTAAAGAAGCTTAACTCATTGTGCCCGAGGTTCGGAATACACACATTTAGAGTTATCCTCTGAGGACTGCATTACAATTCAGGAGACAGATCGACCATGATAGTTCAAGGGTGGTGGCAGAATAGATTGGCGCCAAGCTATTCTGCCACCTCCCTTGAACTATCATGGTCGAGCCATATATTGCTGTGGTGTGTCGCGGGCAGAATGAGTTAACGTCAAGTGAAATTCTCTAAGCGCGTTTATGTTGTAAACTTTTTGTGGAGAGGAGATGATGAGAGGTGGGGGAGGGGGGGGGAGGGTTGGTGGGGCGAGGTGGGGGTTGGGGAGGGGGGGGGATTTTGAAGAGACTTGTCGCCACTCGTCAGCCATAAGACAAGTGAAAGAGGTGTAATTGCTCTAGAGGATTTGGGACATTTGTACAATCATGTTTTCGATGAAGCCTTGGCACATGCCCTGTATAGCTCTGCTATTTACACATTACACATTTATTTAGCTTTTCTTTGGAGATGCGAGAAGGCAAGGTTTTGAAACAGCCTTTGGGAAATCATGCTGCGCATTCCCTTGAGATGCGGCGTCGGCGATGACGTCAGCGTCCGTTTGACTCATCCAAGGAGCCGGCGGCAACGCTATACGACACTTCCGCAGCTATTGATGCGGGACGCCTTGAATGAGTTGACGTTCTGAAGTCCTAGTGGTGTACACTTCATCGTAGTAAGCAAAATTCTTTCAGGCCGATCTCGGCTGCTGTTGGCCTACGCGCGCACAGCCGAGGGCCTTCAGTTTTTTTTTTTTGTTTTTTAGATGTTATTAAAAGAGCGACAACTCTTCCATAACTTAATAAATTGTCACCCTTTGCCGGCACCTGAGGGATTTGTATGCAGCGAATGCCACGTAGCCCTTAACCAGCGGGAACACACCGAACAGCATCCTAAAAGCAAGA
The DNA here is from genome assembly GCA_036245525.1 of Semisulcospira habei. Classification (NCBI taxonomy): domain Eukaryota; kingdom Metazoa; phylum Mollusca; class Gastropoda; family Semisulcospiridae; genus Semisulcospira; species Semisulcospira habei. Next base: position 47,322,029 of record BTPG01000005.1, on the reverse strand, counting down.
GAAATAGATCCTCATGAGCCCCCGCAATGCGGGGGATCATGAGGATCTATGACTCTTGCTGGTCTTATTCATATTCTGTGTCTGGAGGAGAGGAAGGGGGTGGGGGGGGGGGGTGTGTGTGTTGTGGACGACGTGAACATGTATCTTTCTTTATTCTTGTCTCTATGTTTTTTCATTCTTACTACTAACATAAGAGGATCGTCCATGGTGATGTTTGCGACGAGCAGTTTTCTGCTAAACCCTTTTTGTTTTCGTGTGCCGAACTAATTGCCATGAGACATAAGCACTTCACAGCAGACTCCTTGAAGGAAGTTCCCCCGGACATTATCTTCAGTTTTCTGAGAGAGTCGAATATTTTTTAGCAATATTTGAGCGTTCATAGACTATTGACATTTTATTATTTTGACCTTTTCGAAAGTCTGTAGACTTTTCCTTGAAAGATTCGTGCGACATTTTAGCATGAAATATTTAAAAGATATATTTAAATCTTGTCTTAAGACCTTTCTTTTAGTCTGGCTGGCCGGATTTTTACCCCCCCCCCCCTCCCCCATGAGATGGTCTTCGTCGCCTGCTCGGCGAAAAACCCAAATAACTAGTAGCTTAGTGTATAAGACACTGCGCTGGCAGTCGTAAGATCCCGGGTTCGAATATCCTGGTGGTCAGGAATGGGATGTGGACTCCCATCTAGTCAGATTTACGTACAGACTCGGCTTACGGTTGCCTGTCTCGCCTTCGTGTGTACAGCACGCATAATCATCAAGTGCGGACGTTAAAAATCCCATTACCACTATTCGAAAAGAGAAGGCCCGGCAGGGCCGGTGAAATGGAAACAGAAATATATCACATGCGCCGAAGTTAATAGTAGGGTGGAGGTTTGCACATAAAATAGCGCTTAGTAGCAGCGGGCTTTCAAAGCTCCAGCTACCATCCCTACGGCGCCTTGAGCATCTTTAAATAGATGGATATGTGCGCCTCCGCGACACCATACCATACCAACTAACTGCCGGCAAGTCTATTTTTGTTTAAGATGTCATACCGCTGCGCCAAAATTTTCCCTCGGGGAAAATAAGGCATCATTGAATTGCATTAAATTGCATTGTATTGTATTGTTAGACGTCAGTCTCAGCTTTGCGAATCTCCGATGGTTTCAGGGATATATTTTCTACTTCCTATGTGAGGGGTAAACATGACAGTTTGCCATGAGTGTACTGGTGTTCTGCCGTTTTAATATATGGAAAAAAAAAAAAAAAAAAAAAAAAAATGCATGTCCATTTTTGAGGAAAGCGAGATTTTTTCATTGTATAACAATGAAAATCTCGCTTTTCTAAAACAAAAATTGACTTCGTGACTTTTGCTGGTCCTCTAGACTGAACTTTTTATTGTCACTGCGGAGCGACAGATAATGCATTTGGGAAAAGCCAGTATGTCCGTGTTTGAGAAAAGCGAGATTTTATTGTATTACTGTAAAAATCTCGCTTTTCTCTTCACAAGGGGACATAGTGGCTTCTGTCATATAACGGCAGTGTTCGAGACTGAATTTCCTGTTGCCACCACGAAGAGACAGATACAATAAATTGCCTGTCTGCACAGTAAACTAGTATTATCATGTAGTCTACATGTAAGCGTGAACGAGTCAAAACTAATCTATTTCAACTACTCCTGAGAGGCGTGGTAATCCATTTTAGTCCTTTATCATCCGCGTGTCAAGTGTGAAACAGTACGAAACAAAACAATCAATCCACTTGAAGCGTGTCCTTTGAGATGTTTAAAGCACCACTACGCGTAAATTTGAAGACACATTTCAGCACCGTTTGTGTTTGTTAGGCCTTGTCGATACACCTAATGAACTTTAACAGCAGGGTACAAAGTAAAGTAGGTTATAGCACTGTCAGGGGAGAGAAATGTGCATGATCGACCAGTGATCATAGATCTATTGTGGCCAAAGCACAAAAAAAAAAAAAGAGATAGGAAAGAGAGGGGACGCTAAGAAAGTGACTGAAAGCAATGCATATGGAAGCCACCCCCCCCCCCCCCGAAGGTTAGCACTGGCAGTCTCCCCTTTTCTTTTCAACTTTAACTCATTCTACCCCAGAAACACCACAGCAAGATAAGGATCGACCATGATAGTTCAAGGGTGATGCCAGAATAGCTTGGCGCCTATGGGCGCCAAGCTATTCTGGCATCACCCTTGAACTATCATGGTCGATCTGTGTCCTGCACTAGAGTGCAGTCTTCAGAGGACAACGGCAAAATTTGGGGATTTCGGTGATGGGGTAGAATGAGTTAACAGCAGTTTGGACACGTAGCAAAAGCACACGCGTAATCGCACTTATTTATTCTTTGCAGCCATTAACGTGTCATTTTATTTTTAGCTGTTTCTCGTACTGATAGCCTTGTATTTATAGAACGAAGTGGAGTCATTATCAGGTTATTTGATCTAAAGACGGCGTGTGCTGAACTCGATTCATCTGTATCTAACAAACCATAACTAGACCTGTGTGTAGCGTTTCGTAACCATCTGTTAAGGCCCCGCTACACGAGCCCGGTTTTGAGGCCGATTCCCGATCAGTTTTCGAATCGGTAGGTGATCGGGCCGGATTAAAAAGCGTGTATACCAGATCAGATCAGAACAGGCCAGCCCAGCCTTTACCAGACCAGACCAGACCAGAACAGTCCATTGCCGAGCGCTTCTCCATACACAATACGGAAAGCATTAGCACTTTCTACACACATTGCACACAATTCCGATAATTTTAAAAGAAAATAATCAAGAAATAAACGAAAAATAAAAACACAATAAGAAGCCATTTGGTTTAGTACCGTAACGCGATCTGCTTCAATCTACGCTACACGGGTCATTTGCTTAACCCTCTTAACCCCGTGGCCGCATTTCCAAACTATTGGAGGCGTTGTCTAAAGACTATGAACCAGTTGTAGGAGATGGATTGATCCTGATATTTCAAGGGTAGTGCCGGATGCTGCTAGGAACTGGAAATGCTCATGCGGACGCTACTGCAATGCAGAGACCAACAACAGAGGCCTAAGGCTCCTGGAATTTGCCAGCTCAAATGATCTAAAGCTGATGAACACGTTTGGCCCACACAAAGCATCCAGAAGGTGGACATGGCACAGCCCGAACGGAGAGCACCATAACCAAATTGACTACATCATGGTGAAGAGGCGCTTCCAAACCAGTGTGAACATTGCCAAGACTAGAAGTTTTCCAGGCGCAGACATTGGAAGTGACCATGACTTAGAGATGATGACCTTCCGACTTCGCCTAAAGAAGGGCAACAAGCAGGGTCCCACCAGAATCAAGTTTAACCTCGAGAAGCTGTAAGACCCAGAGGTAGCGGAAGCCTTCCAGGCAAAGATAGGAGGAAAATTCGCGCCACTGCTACTTCTAGGTGCAGAAGACACGGACGTGGACACACTGATCGACACATTTAACACTGTTGTAATCCAAACAGCCAGTGAGATCCTTGGCAAACACCGACAAGCAAAGAAACCTTGGGTTACAGTTGACATCTTTGTTCTATGTGACAAGCGTCGAGAATTAAAGAAAAAGAAATCAGAGGTAGAAGGAGCTAAACAATACAGGGAAATTAACCAGGATATCAAGAAAAGCATGAAAAAGGCAAAGAATAAGTGGATTGAAGATCAGTGTAAACACATAGAAGTAAACCTGAACAAAAATAATAGCAAAAAAGCATATCAGCTGGTGAAAGACCTGACCAGTGTAAAACAAGGACGCTCCTCTATCATTCAAGATAGGGAACGGTCTTACGGAAGACCAAGACATACTGAACAGATGGACAGAGTACTGCTCAGATTTGTACAACCACCGAGCTACAGGGGACCCAGGCATACTTGTCAACCCACCCGTGACCAACAATGGCAACTATCCCATCCTCCGAGAAGAAGTAGAGGCTGCAGTGAAGTCGCTGAAAAAAGGGAAGGCAGCAGGAGCAGACAACGTGTTTACACTGATCTTCAATCTTCGTTGGTCTCTGCATTGCAGTAGTGTCCGCATGTGCCTTTCCAGTTCCTGGCAACACCCTCTCCTATTTTGGCATTCCAGTCTCCCTGTACCACAGGATTGTCTTTCTTGGGGGTCTGGTCCAGAACTTCTTGCAGTTGGTCATAGAAGTCTTCTATTTCCTCATCGCCATAGTCTGTTGTTGGGGCATAAACTTGTACAATGGTGATATTGAATGGGGTTGCCCTCAAGCGTATGGTGATAAGCCTACTGGAGACTGGCCGACAACTCATGACAGTGTTCACGATGTCTTTGTGGACGAGAAATCCGACACCCTGTTCGTGTTTGTCTTCTCTGCCACTGTAGTACAGTTTGTGGTTTTCCTGGGTTGATGTTTCCCCAAGGTTCTTCCAACGTACTTCGCAAAGTCCTAGGATGGACAACATCCCTGCAGAGCTAGTCCAAGAAGGGGGAGAAGACATGATAAGCGCCTTACTAACAATCTGCAATAAGATCGGGCAATCAGGGGATTGGCCCACACCATGGACCCAATCACTTATAATAACTCTCCCCCAAAACGGCAACTTATATCAATGCCAGAATTATCGCACGATCAGTCTTATATGCCACCCAAGCAAAGTCATGTTAAAGATCCTGCTGAACAGGCTGAAGCCACAGGCAGAGGAAATCATAGCTGAGGAACAGGCACGTTTCAGACCAGGGCGCAGCACAACTGAGCAGATCTTCAACCTGAGAGTTCTATGTGAGAGGTATCTCCAGCACCAGCAGGATCTCTATCATGTCTTTGTGGATTTTAAGAAAGCGTTTGACAGGGTGTGGCATGCAGCCCTTTGGTCCACAATGAAGCTATACAATATTAATGCCAACCTGATCAAAGTCATAGCAAAAATTTACAACAAGGTCACTAGCGCAGTCTGCTTCAACGGCAAAATAGGAAACTGGTTTAGGACTACAGTCGGAGTCAGACAAGGGTGCTTGCTCTCTCCTACTCTTTTCAACATCTTCCTGGAAAGAATCATGACAGACGCTCTGAAAGATCATGAAGGATCTGTCAGTATTGGAGGCAGAACAATCACGAACTTGAGCTTTGCGGACGACATTGATGGCCTTGCAGGAACAGAGAAGGAACTAGCTCAGCTGGTGGAAAAGCTGTACAGCACAGCCATTGCTTACGGGATGGAAATCAGTGCAGAGAAGACCAAACTGATGACCAATAACACCGGTGGCATTGGCACTGACATCATGATTGGAAGCCAAAAACTGGAAACTGTTAATAAATTCAAATACTTAGGAGCCATTGTGACAGATGAGGGATCAAAACCAGAAATACTGTCCAGGATTGCGCAGACAACAACAGCACTGACAAGATTGAAGACCATATGGAAGGACAGAAACATCACACTCTGCTCCAAGATCAGACTGATGCACTCCTTAGTCATCTTAGTGTTTTTGTATGCCTGCGAGTCATGGACCCTCACAGCAGACCTTGAAAGGAGGATACAAGCCACTGAAATGAGATGTTTTCGAAGGCTGCTTGGCATTTCATACAGAGATCACGTCACAAACGTGGAAGTGGGAAGCAGAATCAGGCAAACCATTGGGTCATATAAAGACCTACTAGCCATTGTGAAAAAACGCAAACTGAAGTGGTATGGGCATGTCACGCGTTTAGCAGGGCTTGCCAAAATAATCCTGCAAGGTACTGTGCAAGGAGGACGAAGGAGAGGAAGACAGAGGAAAAGATGGGAGGACAATATCTCAGAGTGGACAGGACTGAAGCTGCGCGATACGCTAAGAATGGCAGAGAACAGAGAGGAATGGAGGGAGCTGGTTGCCAAGTCATCAGTGGTGCCCCAACGGTCGGCAAGACTACGAGATATAGATAGATAGATAATAAACACGTAGAAGAAATCTGAACAAAAATAATATCAAAAAAGCATACCAGCTGGTGAAATGGACATGAAATGGAACAGTGTAAAACAAGGATGCTCTTCAATCATTCAAGATAGTCTTCTTCTTCTTCTTGTCGTTCGCAGTGGCTATGCGGTCAGACCAGCACCGGCGGTGAATGACGTCGTTTTCTCTAGGTCTTCTCGACTGCCGTAGAGTTTGGTCTGCAGTGGAGTTGGCGATGGCCACACTTCTTTTCTTTTATCGTCCAGTAGAGGGCATCTCTGGAGAATATGTTCCGCTGTTTGGTCTTCCTGACCACAGGCGCAGGTTGGTGATGGCGCCAGCTTGAGCTTTCTGTTCATGTGACCGTTCAGTCTGTTGTGGCCGGTACGCAGTCTGATCAGGACGACTTGCTGCTCTCCGGTCATTGTGTGGTAGTCGTCTCTGTTTGACCTCGGCCTCATCAATGCCTCGATGATTGTCATTTGCTCATTATAGCTGACGCTGTTTTCTTGTTGATCTTTTGTGGCTCCTTCTTTCGCCAGCTCGTCTGCCCTTTCATTTCCTGGTACCCCACAGTGGGCTGGTATCCACTGGAGAACAACTCTTCTAGTTTGTCTGACCTTCTGCAAAGCTCTGGTCAGTTTGTCGTTCTCGAGGGCCTGAAGGACTAAAAGGGCATCGGAGAAGAAAACAACTTGGTAGCATGGGTCTGTGGAGTTCTGAACCATGGAGGCGACCTGCATAAGTGCTTCGGTTTCTGCTTTGTAGTTTGTGCAGTGTTTGCCGGTGGCTACACTGGATGTGGCTGTATGTCTCCCAGGAAACTGGATCAAGAGGCCAGCACCTCCATTGGAAACGGCATTTGTTGCTGATCCATCAGTGTATATGTGGATCCATGCCTCCTTTGGGTACTGTTCGTCGATCAGGGCTAGGGTGAGTGCCCGTCGAACAGTGTCATCCTGACTGTCTCCTGAGGCAACATGTGGGACACTGGTGCATATCTGGATGCCTGGTTTGTCCATTGCCCAAGGGTTTTTCTCTTCTTCTGTGATCAGAGGTAGAGTGCTCTGTGGAAGGACTTCCATGTACTGTCGAGAAAGTCGCATGATTCAAGATAGTGAAGGGAACTGTCTTACGGAAGACCAAGACTTACTGAAGAAATGGACAGAGTACTGCTCAGATTGGTACAACCACCGAGCTACAGGGGACCCATGCAAACTTGTCAACCCACCCGTGACCAACAATGGCAACTATCCCATCATCCGAGAAGAAGTAGAGGCTGCAGTGAAGTCGCTGAAAAAAGGGAAGGCAGCAGGAGCAGACAACATCTCTGCAGAGCTAGTCCAAGAAGAGGGAGAAGACATGATAAGCGCCTTACTAACAATCTGCAATAAGATCTGGCAGTCAGGGGATTGGCGCACACCATGGACCCAATCACTTACAATAACTCTCCCCCAAAAAGGCAACTTACATCAATGCCAGAATTATCGCACGATCAGTCTTATATGCCATCCAAGTAAAGTCATGTTAAAGATCCTACTGAACAGGCTGAAGCCGCAGGCAGAGAAAATCATAGCTGAGGAACAGGCAGGCTTCAGACCAGGGCGCAGCACAACTGAGCAGATCTTCAACCTGAGAGTTCTGTGAGTGGTACCTCCAGCACCAGCAAGACCTCTATCATGTCTTTGTGGATTTTAAGAAAGCGTTTGACAACCCTTTGGTCCACCATTAAGCTATACAACATCAATGCCAACCTGATCAAAGTCATAGCAAACCTTTACAACAAGGCCACTAGCGCAGTCTGCTTCAACGGCAAAATAGGAAACTGGTTTAGGACTACAGTCTGAACATTATGAGGAAGCTAGCTGGAACACAATGGGGAGCCAATGAAAAGATCCTCAAAAATGTATATCAAGGCACAGTGAGACCACACCTTGAGTACGGATCCAAAGCATGGTTGACGGCAGCCCAGTCACACCAGCAGACCATTGACAGAGTTCAGAACTAGGCACTGCGTATCACCGCCGGCGCAATGAGATCCACACCAGTTGAAAAGATGGAAGAGACAACAGGCATCCCACCCCTGCGCATGAGAAGAGATTGCAAAGCCTTGATACAGTCCACAAAGGTTAAGTCTTCCAAAGACCATCCTATGAATGCCAGGATGAAACAGCCAACCTCAGGGAGACTGAAAAGATCAAGCTTTGTGAGGGAGACGAGAGCTCTGCAGAAAAAAAAACACCAGGCAAAGCTCCCTGCGCAGGTAGAGGCTCTGAATCCTGCTAGTGACCTTCCACCCTGGGAAAGTAAGCCAGAAAACATCACCATCTCTTTCACGGTACCCTACATCACCACCAAAGATGAGCACAGCACTGTGAGCAAGAAAGCCCTGACACTGGCCATGCTTGAAGAAAAGTATCCCCAGGAAGCATGGATACGGGCATACACCGATGGATCAGCCACAGATGCAGTTCAGAATGGAGGGGCTGGGGTGTACATTCAGTACCCAAACGGAAAATGGCAGGCAGAGACAGTATCAACAGGTCTTCACTGCACAAATTACAGAGCTGAGGTGGAAGCCCTGGTCCAAACACCCTTAGTGGCACTGCAGACCCTGATGCCCAGATTGTCTTCCTGACTGATGCCATGTCTATACTTGAGGCAGCAACAGCAAGCAAACTGCCACGTTTACAAGAGGCACTGCAAAACATCAAGTGCACCAGACTGGTGCTGCAGTGGATCCATTCACACTGTGGTATCTACGGCAATGAAGAAGCTGACAGAATGGCAAAAGTGGGCGCAGAGAAAGAACAAGACGAAAATGGAGTCAGCTTCACAGAGATGAAGACCATCATTAAATCTGTGTACAGACCACCACAGCGGCCCCTAGACAGTTACCATCAGCTGTCCAGACAAGAGCAGGTGACCATCTTCCGTCTGAGGACCGGGCACAACCGACTCAATTTCCACCTGCACAGACGCTTTCACCTCGTGCCATCTCCCCTGTGCCCTTGTGGAGAAGCAGAGCAGACCACAGAGCACATCCTCCAGGACTATGGGAACTAACAGCTGCTGAGGGAGGAGATATGGCAGAAGCCCGCCACTCTACAAGAGAAACTGTACGGGCCTGTGGAGGTGCTACAGAAGACCACAGATTTCATTTTGAGAGCCAAACTCCAAGTGTGACGGAGTTCGAGAAGAAGAAGAAGAAGGACTACAGTTGGAGTCAGACAAGGCGCTTGCTCTCACCAACTCTTTTCAACATCTTCCTGGAAAGAATCATGACAGACGCTCTAAAAGATCATGAAGAAACTGTCAGTATTGAAGGCAGAACAATCACGAACTTGCACTTTGCGGACGACATTGATGGCCTTGCAGGAACAGAGAAGGAGCTAGCTCAGCTGGTGGAAAAGCTGGACAATACAGCCATTGCGTTTGGGATGGAAATCAGTGCAGAGAAGACCAAAATGATGACCAATAACACCAGTGGCATTTACACTGAATCATGATTGGAAGCCAAAAACTGGAAACCGTTAATAAATTCAAATACTTAGAAGCCATTGTGACAGATGAAGGATCAAAACCAGAAATACTGTCCAGGATTGCGCAGACAACAACAGCACTGACAAGCACTGACCATATGGAAGGACAGAAACATCACACTCTGCTCCAAGATCAGACTGATGCGCTCCTTAGTCATCTCAGTGTTCTTATATGCTTGCGAGTCATGGACCGTCACAACAGACCTTGAAAGGAGGATAAGAATAAGAATAAGAATAAGAATAAGAGTACTTTATTATCTCGAAAAGAGAAATTCGCTTGTGGTACATTTATCAGTAACAAATAGTACAAACAAGACATAAAAACATTATAGCATAATTATGAACATTTTCTCCCTGCACTTGCACAGCTACAAATTCCAAATGGATATAAAGTAAACACTACAAAATCTTTACACATAACTCTTACACATCTCACACAAACATCTTTTATGGACTGAACTGAGCGGCACTTATACATTCACACCCACCTCTACATATGCATACATAATACGCGTGTTTCAACCTAGTCCTAACCCTCACTACTTATTATACAAACATCTCAGTACATTATTACACATTATTACACAAGCTGCATAATTAAAGTCTACCATAGTAAAATAATTAGTGGGTAAACACTCAGTAACAACAATCCCAGTATGTCCATGTTCACCACCAAATGAAACGCAATATAATCACTTCTCTAAAATCAACAAGCTCCATTCCTACTGATTGCACAGGTAAAGGGGGATAGGGGGAGGAGTTAGGTTTGGGTATGCGTGGATGTACCTACAGATTGCTTAGAGTGATGGATTTGGGGATGAAACTGTGCTGTAGTCTAAGTGTTCTAGCTTTGTGCGTGCGGAGTCTGCGGCCAGAGGAGTTCATAGAGGTGGGCAAGGACATGGGATCTGTCTGAAGCTATCCGCCTACCCTTTCTCACCACACGCTGTTCATACAGGGACTCCACACTGTTTTGCTTACTGCCAGTCACTTTGCTGCAGATGTTTACCATTCGTGCCAGGGTGTTCTTGTTCTTCACACTCAGACCTCCATACCAGCACACAGAACCGAAAGTGATGACAGACTCAATAAAAGAGCAGTAAAAAGTTTGAAGGACAGAGGGGTTCACATTCAGCTTCCTGAGTTTCTGGAGGCAGTAGATGCGTGACTGACATTTCTTGTGTATGAGGGAGGTGTTTGCGTTAAAGGACAACTTATCATCTATGACTGTTCCAAGATACTTATACTCAGTCACACGCTCAACAGACACATCATCGATCATCAGAACAGGGACAGGGGCAGGGTTTCTTCGAAAGTCTATCAGTAGTTCCTTGGTCTTACTCACATTTAGGTCTAGAAAATTATCTTTACACCAAACACTAAAACGTTCTACTTCTGCAAAGTAAGTCGCATCATTATTGGAGAGATCTTCTAAGGCAGTGTCATCCGAGTATTTTATAAGAAGGGTAGAGTCAGTGCCACTACAATCGTTAGTGTACAGTGTGAACAGCACAGGGGAGAGAACTGTACCTTGAGGGGCGCCTATGGAAGTGGACCTAGGGGATGAGAGAGCTGTTTGAAAGCGAACTGACTGGGTCCTATTTACAAGGAAGTTGACAATCCATAGGATAAGCCTTGGCGTTACATTGTAACAGAGAAGTTTTTGAGCTATGAGATAGGGTTGTATAGTGTTGAAGGCTGAAGAAAAGTCTATAAAAAGAATGCGTACAAAAGAGCCAGGTTTTTCTAAATGTGTGTATGCATGGTGCAGGAGTGTGAGTGTGGCGTCGTCTGTACATCTGTTTTGCTTGTATGCAAACTGGAAAGGATCTTGATAGGGCTTGACCTGATCGAGCAGTCTAGAAAGGACAACACGCTCAAAGCACTTCATTACTATAGAGGTGAGAGCTACAGGGCGATAGTCATTGAGTGGATACATGCCACTGAAAATAATGAGATGTTTTAGAGGTGAGAGCTACAGGGCGATAGTCATTGAGTGGATACATGCCACTGAAAATAATGAGATGTTTTCGAAGGCTGCTTGGCATTTCATACAGAGATCACATCACGAACGAGGAAGTGGGAAGCAGAATCAGGCAAGCCATTGGGCCCTATGAAGACCTATTAGGCCTTGTGAAAAAACTCAAACTGAAGTGGTATGGGTATGTCACGCGTTCAGCAGGGCTTGCCAAAACAATCCTGCAAGGCACTGTGCAAGGAGGACGAAGGAGAGGAAGACAGAGGAAAAGATGGGAGGACAATATCTCAGAATGGACAGGATTGAAGCTGGGCGATACGCATTGAATGGCAGAGAACAGAGAGGAATGGAGGGAACTGGTTACCAAGTCATCAGTGGTGCCGCAACGGTCGGCAAGACTACGGGATATAGATAGATAGATAGATAGTGCCAGATGAGCTTGGCGCCTTCAGGCGCCATGCGCCAAGCTCATCTGGCACTACCCTTGAATTATTAGGATCAATCCATCTCCTGCTGCAGGGCCCCGGGGCTAAATGGTTTAATGCACCCTCCACAGTCCGTTCCATCTGCAAGAGACATAGATTCTCATGACCCCATGTATTGCAGGGGCTGAGGAGAATCTGTGCCTCTTGCTGACAAAGATCGACTGCCTCTGTTTCTCCATGTGTGACTACTGATTTCGGATTAAACTGAAGAGAATCAATGTGTGTTGATCACTTGTAAATTGGAGTGACGCGCCAGTCATTTATCTCTTCCGCTTCGAAAATCACTCCTGCAAATGTTTATCTGACAGGTCATTTTTCGCACTCGCCCCCCCCCCCCCACCCCCCCTTCCCCCTCCCACACACACCCCTTCGTACGCACACAACACACACACGCACACACACGCACGCACGCACGCACACTCACACACGCACGCACGCACTCACACACTCACGCACGCACGCACGCACGCACACACTTTGATTGCTAAAATTCGCCAGCACAATGTTGTCTTGCCTCCACTAAGAGTTTTCTACCCTTCTTTTCCATTGCCCCTCCTGTACAAAGGAGAAGAAGAACAATAACTTTTTCATTTGACACCACTCAACGTTATTTTGCCCGGCATTTTTGAAATACTGAGAACTTTAATCATGACTATATTGCGAAGCATTAACCCTAGAACAAGTCCCTTTAATCCATTGACCTCTGCCCATCTGCAAGAGGTGTAGATCCTCATGAGCCCCCGCAGTTGCGGGGGCTCATGAGGATCTATACCTCTATGCCTCTTGCTGAAACCACTTTGTATTCAGGTTTCATTGACAGTTGGGGGAACAGAGAGAATCATTGTGTATAAAATTATTATTATAATCACTTATAAATTGGAGCGGAGCGCCAGCCATTTATCTCTTTATTAAGTGCAGCTGCCAGACTACAGTTTCTTTGCAAATCACCACTGCAAATGCTCATCTGACAGGCCATTCTTTTGCGCCCAATGAACTCGCCTCCCACCACCACCCTGCCCACCCGCTTCCCTCACACACACACACACACACACACACACACACACACACACACACACACACACACACACACACACACACACACACACACACACACACACACACACACACACACACACACTGCGCTGTGCGCAAAATTCACGTTTTATAGGTTAGCGTAACGCGACAGGATATCATTCCCATTTCCAGAAGCATCAGGTCAGGTCAGTCTCCCCTGACAATCACTGGCATGGGCACACATGTTATTGAACGCGCTCCGCCGCGCACGATTTCAAAGTCGTTCCTATCTGTATATAGGAGCAACAAAAATGATTTCGCATCTGGCGATGGTACAGAATGTTTATTTTGCATTTTTGGGGGGCCGGAAACACCACATGTATGTATGTTTGTGTGTATGTATGTATGTGCGTTTGCGTATGTAAAGACAAATATCTCCAATGTTTGTACACTTACAAAATTGAAACATTCAGTTTTCTTTAACTAACATGTCCATAAGCATTTTTTTTGTAAAAATAAAGAAAAATGGTCACTTCGTAGAAAGTCGGCTGACCCGCACTTGAGTCGACATTTGTTAAATTCATTTAAATTTTGACATTTTAGACTCCTTCGGAAAATACATCAGATGATTTCGTTAGCCGGCTTTACAGCTGTCCAAACTGTTACGTGGTGGCGTAAAGTCGTAGTATGATGTCACACCAGACGCACGCACGTACGGTTCTTTTAAATAAACCTCAATCAGCTGCAACCCGTCACACGTGGCTTAAGGATGTAGACAATACTGGAGTAACAGTTCCAACAATAATTTAATTTAGCGATGCGATCTTCACACAATGCATTTCCAAATGCACCAACACTTATACAAAGTCTCTTCTGCAAATGTCCACACTGGCGACACAAAGTTCCTCACACGACGTACACCACTGTTACGCTGTGTCTCTCACAATGTATACCCTATACGGGCCACGTACCTACGATAAACTGTGTGTCTCTACAACTGACAATGCAATACAATGTATATCCGCGCTTTCCTAGCACCAACGTTATATAGTAAGACAACTTTCTAGAATAATCCAAAAAAATCATTCAACGCAACCAATCAGAATGGAACCCGTAACTGAAACATAAATATTAATAAAGAAAGAATTTTCTGGAATAACTACAGTAAGCTACAAAAATTCGGCTGCTCAATTCAGCTCCAAATCCTAATGTAAAATGACATCTCAAAAAAGTATGGCAGGCAGTTCACGACCTAGTCGGAATCTTCCAGAACTTACACGATCTTTCAAAAACCGTACTGACTGGCTGCCAACTTCACGCGAACAGTAAACAACTATGACTCGTCTATAAAACAAAGTAGCGAAATGTTTCTTACTCTTCTGACGTCACATGTACGATGTCACTAGACAGCGCGACCCTGATTCGAACGTTCTGGTCCATTCTCAACTAATCTACGCAAAACAAAAATCGACCGCTCTTCTCCGTACGACTTTTCTAGAAGCTTCCGGACTAAAATTAACATATCATAACAAAGCGAACACCGCTATCATGGACGAACAATAAAGAATATAACTTAAAAGGTACGTGATACGTAAACATGACAGCTCAAATAAACATCGGATCGTTTCCTACGATTAACACATGCATGCTCTCACAGGACAACACAACCACAATCGTAACACAAACTTTTGATTGAAAATGAATTAAGTTTGGAACAATATAAAAAGAATATCAACGCCCTTATGGCTCACGTGGATGATTAATCCATTTAATTAGTCTGACCTTTGTGACTTTGAAATTTCCAACAGGTCACTGAAATGTTCAAGTGTCAAGGTGTCTTAACAGAGGTACAGGGCTGGCTTTTGTACAAGCGAAATCTATGATTTTTCAAAATGTATGCATTTTTCTACCAACTGTCAAGCTCCCGTGACCTTTGACCAAAGCGAGGAGTCAACCAAATGTGTATTCTTAGTAAGACCTTATTATCAGCTACATTTATGTCAAATTTTATTAAAAAGTTTGCTAAAAGCTGATAAAACCTAACATTGTACAAAACGTGGCATTTTACACACCTGTCCCCACCCCTTGTAACCCTTGACCTTTCCAATGGTCATCCAAGAAGTATACATAGGAAGATCTTACTATCAGCTATCTCTGTGTGGGGTTGATGTTGTAAACAGTATTTGAGAAAAACAATTTTTTGTTGGCCTTTTTCTTAAAAACCTATTTTGTAACTTCTTTTGATCTTTGACCTTTTTAAGAAGTTATTCAACTTTGTAGAGCTGAGATGGTACACCTCGCCCAGTACCTGTGTGAAAAGAACTACTAGCACCACGTGGATTTTGCACTTTTCCGGTGTCAGCCTAGGTTTAACTGGACTTCATTCGCTTGAAGTGAAAATTTGCACTGGAGTATGAGGGAGCGGTCTCTCGGAGAAAAACTGAATCCGGTGACATGGCACCATTTCAAACCCCTACCACAGGCAGGCACAGATGCTGATGTGCTGTCTTTAGCAGGGTACTACAGAATTTCTTTGGCTACAAAAACTCATTAAGATCTGTGCCATATGCAGTTCTTGCAGCTTCCTTAAAATATGTGTTTCTGGAAAGGCTCCGTAGTCATGCTTTGAAAAGGAAAGTCAGTTCTCTCAACGAGAGGCGTAGATCCTCATGTGCCTACTTGTATAGAAGTGGCAATAAATAACGTCTGATTAATATGGCTAAATCTGCATTAGTAATACAGGTGTGCGTATTAACAGATCCTCATGAGCTACCTTTACTGCGGAAGCACGAGTCTTGTGAATCTGTGCCTCCTTCAGACAGGTGATTGATTGTATGTCCATCTTTCTACAACAATCATTGGCGTTGATAGCCACTTTAACCCATTACATCCTGAGGCTGATTTTTTAAAACTTGCTTATTGTCCTATGAAAGCTATGTTACAGATTAGGAGATAGATCAACCAATTTAGTTCAAGGATGGTGTCAGAGTAGCTTGGCGCCTTTCTGTAGCCCTCTTTCTGACGCGTCTTGGACGCCAGTGTTGTTCTATAAAAGATCACCAAAACGTTCTAAAGTACAAAGTTACTTAGTGCTGTTCGAAACAATAGGCATTCTACTGGATTTGTTTGCAGCACACATTTGGAGCAATAGTGTGTAACAGACTAATACAGAAATAATCTTTGCGAAATCAAAAGCACATGAGCATCCTGTGCGACTATTTTATTGAAGACTTTTGCAGTCGTTTGAGGCAAACAGTCACTCACCTCTTCCATTGCACTACTCTGACAATTTGTAGACGATGCTGCTGATCATGCAGACGGCAACGTCATTACAGATCTTATATTACGTCATGACTCTATTATATATACATGTATATTCTTTTGACGTCAGTCATGTCTGGTGTGATCCAGGTCAGAAGATTTCAACTTAATTTCCTTTACGAAAATAGTGGAGGAATGAAAACAAATACCTAAGTTATTGGTAGAAGGGGTTTCAGTGCTGCATGGGCCCTTGTAGGCCATCGGGAGGTCAAAGGAACCATTGTACCCCTCAGGCCTTCGGCCTTCAGAGTACAATGGTTCCTTTGACCTCCCGAAGCCTACAGGGTCCGTGTAGCGAACCCCTGCTATCAATAATTTATATTGTAGTCACGGATACACATACGCAATGGAAAGGGAAGTAACTACTGATGCATCCGCCTACCCAGTAAACGTTAACTCACAGCGAAATTACCCTCCACCTCCCCCCCCCCTCCCGTCTATGCAATCACCGGCACTGTTTTCTGAAAGTACCATTGGCTACACGTACAAGGGGGTTAACACTACTGCCGCACCGCCTGCCTACTCGGCGAGCGGCCACGAATATATGCAAAATTAGAATAATGTACAAGGATAATTGCCAAATGACTGGCGGACAGGTTGCACAATCATTGCTTCAATACATGAGCGTCGATGTCAGACTCTTTTACTGCCAGTGGCGGCAGACTGCGTTTCTGAAGTCTTTGTGAGCTCAACGCCGAAAAGCCCACAACCGTCCGAGGAACATGGGTGCAACGTGTTACCACCAAGAGGCATGTCTCTTGCAGTTGATTCGTGTTCACTTTTTTTCGGCATCGAAAATGTTACTATCATTTGTCATGATTGTTGTTTGTTGTTAGCTATGGGTTTGTTGTTTCGTCGATTTAACAAAAACAAAACAAAAAAGTCTGATAACATTGATTGAGTGAGTCGCTTAACCCATTTAGCCCCGAGTCCCTACATCAGGAGATGGGATTGATCATGATAATTCAAGGGTAGTGCCAGATTAGCTTGGCGCCTGAAGGCGCCAAACTAATCTGGCACTACCCTTGAATTATCATGGTCAACCCATCTCCTACAACTGGCACATAGTCATTAGGCAACACCTCCAAAATTTGAGAAATGAGACCTTGGGGCTAAAAGGGTTAATGAACTTAATGATCTGTGATAGAAACACGATTCTTGTCCCCGAGTGTGAAGAGGTAGAGGGCAACACTTAGCAGTAAAAAAAACAGCAGCCTTTTAAAACGATCTGTTTCTGTGGCGGGCGTTGATTGCTAAAAAAAAAAAAAAAAAAAAAAAAAAAATCGCCCGATAAAACGGGTTATTAGTATTGCCTTGCCTCAACTAAGAATTTCCTCCCATTCTTTTTACAATCCGCGTGAGTAGGCACACCGGGCGGAGTATTTTCGTTGTCTTCGCCTGCAAAGAAGAGAAAGAGCAGAAAAGTATTTCATTTTACACATTCCAACTTTAACGTTTGACTTAGCCCTTTGTCCAACATTGTGGTAAAAAAAAAACTAAGAACGTTTGAAAGGCCCACGACCGCCGTAACTGTTTAAACTGAGACACGCTTCTGTGACAAATGGTTTCGAAACGCTACACGCAGGTCTAGCTATGGTTCATTTAGTCACAGGAGAAACCAGTTCAGCGCACGTCGTATTAATATCAAGTAACCGGACAATGATTCCACTCCGTTCTAAAAAAAAAAAACAACAAAAAAACCCCATCGAAATCAGTGCGAGAAACAGCTAAAAATAGATTGACATGCTAACGCATGCGGCGCAGAACACATAAGTACGATTACGCGTGTGCGTTTGCCGTGTGTCCAAACTGCTGTTAAAGTTCATTAGTTATGTAGACGAGGCATAATGCGTATTGGTACTTTAAAAACGTGATATTGCGATTTATTAACCCCTTTTTTATCCTGGGGCTGATTTTGTAAAATATGCCTGTAATCCTATGAAGGCTACATTACAGATTAAAAGATAGATCTATTCTTTTAGTTCAAGGGTGGTGTCAGAATAGCTTGGCGCCTCAAGCGCCACGCTATTCTGGCACCACCCTTGAAATATCAGTCAAATTTATTTCAAGCAATAGGTGTATCAGGAGAAAAGGGATTACCGCTTGGATCTGGCATGTGAAGACGAAAGAAAGAAAGTCCACTTTTCTCTTTGCTAAGTGTCACAATATGACACCGTCTTTTTTTCCGTAACCATTTGACACCACCGGCCGCATTTCCCCAAATGTGGACGTGTTACCCAACGATCATTTACCAGTTGCAGGAGATGGATCGACCATGATAATTCAAGGATAGTGCCAGATGAGCTTGGCGCCTTCAGGCGTCAAGCTTATCTGGCACTATCCTTAAACTATCATGTTCACTGCGTCTCCTGCTTTAGGGCCTCGGGGCTAATTGGGTTAAAATTTGTCCTGCGAAAGCAGAGACAATATACCAAATCTATGATAAGATAGATTTCAGTTAAATGACAATGAAAATTTCGCATTTAGAAAAGAAATCATCTTTTATTTATTTTCTGGGTGACTTTATGGCTCTTAACAGGACAGAGATGTATGTGTTGGTTTGAGTGTCCTGAAATGAATGAGTGCATCGGGAGTGAAGATCTGTATCAGTGTGGAGAGCCAGCTGCTGAAGGCAAACAACGCACAGGATGTCGCATCACACGCTAACATTGAAAGAGAAATATACGGCGAAAACCCACGCAAATGTAATGCGGCGAAAAACCTCATGACCCCGCATATACGGGGGCTCATGAAGTTTTTCCGCCGCACTGCAGTTGCTTCTTGTTGTTTGTTTGATTGTTTTTTTTGTTTTTTTTTTGTTTTTTTTTGAGGAATAGGAGGTAAGGGGTGGGGTGGGAAGGGGGATGGCAGACAGCTACACACACACACACACACACACACACACACACACACACACACACACACACACACACACACACACACACACACACACACACACACACGCGCGCGCGCGCACGCACGCACGCACGCACTCACGCAACGCACGCACTCGTGCATGGAAACTGACGACAATTACCAGTTTGGAACATGGCAACTGGAATATTTTATTTATACACACCAAAACAATGAACATTCATATGTGAAATAAAGGCTGAAACAGCAAAAACATGTGTTCTGGCTGTTTGTAAAACTATTAGCATCCGTTTTCCGTGATATTATCACTTGTTTGAAGATGTTGTAGGATCCACTCTCTGTATCCTGACTGATCCACTCTCAATCTGTCCGAATAGACTCTTCTCTTACAGGCTGCACAAACAAAAATACAAGAAATCTGGTCAGTACGCGGTCACATAAACCAGCAACACGGGGTCAAACGCTTGATTCTCGAGCAACACTGACTTTGAGGGCCGTTCTTGGTTGTCATGGTCGTTCCATCTCTCAGCCGCGGCCACCTGAACGAAGAGAGGGTTCAGGTCCCTTGTTCCTATACTGTGATTCCAAGCTGATTTTGAGTCATCAGTATGTCGGAGCAAATTTGGCCGGGACCTCCACGAACCCTTCGTTATGTCCGACTTTTTTTTTTATTGTTGTAATATCCGATCTTGTAATATAAGCAGAGTTGACTATATATTTTAATTCATTCGCGGCCAGCCGCATCCAGATGCGCGGCTTATGCCGCGCATCCGGATGCGGCTGGCCGCGAACGAGTTACTAGGTAACTGTATACATGCATGCACACATGACAGCATGCAAAGCTGTGTACAGGGAATTTTATAATTCAAACGTGTTTGGGGTAGACAGCAGCTAGTACTTACTTCTTCTCGCAGGCAAAGTTAAGGAGCAGGGTACAAGGTGTGTCATTCCACTGGTAGCTGATATCTCGCCAGAGATGCAGACAATCCTCGTTGCGATAATCATCTGGTTGTCCCGTTCCCCAGTCAGTGAAACCCGAACGGATCAGTCCCTTGCTTCCAGCCCATTCAAAATGGCCCTCGTTGAACACATCTGTGCCGCCAAGCCACAGTCCGGTGTCTAGAATCAAACTCATATGCAGTTTTATTCAGTTCACATTTCATGTATGGGCGCCAAACTATTCTAGCACCACCCTTGAACTATCATGCTCGATCCATGTCTTGGTGTGGTGTGTCCGGGCTGAATGAGTTAAATTTTCAGAAAATAACGTGGCTGGAGATACTGAAACACACTTACATCCTCGCGACCTGGCGATCTCCTTCAGAAACTCGTTTTCTCCTGATGACCCCACTTCCGCCAGTGTGGCACCGAATTTACCACAGAATTCCTGAAAACAGAAAACATGCAGTTCTAAAAGATTGTAATGAATTCTTGTGGAAACTGCTTTTCGCAAGAAGAAGGCACCGTCATGAGATAAAGAATATGGTCATGAGCAAATAGGTCATCACTCTACGTAAGTCGTGGTCATGATAAACGCCAAGCTCACCATAGCTCCACTCCATGTGACTGCAGAGTCCCCAATACCATAACACGAGGACCCGAAACGTCTCCATCCGCCAGGACAATCTGAAATAAGATTCATTTATAACTTTTGTTCCTGCGAAATATTTGAAGTTAATAGCACACCGTACAAGGTGTGATTTAACCCCTCCCCCCCCCCGCCCCCCTCCCACCTTGTATTTCTCTCTATATGTGTGCATGCAAGAACATGACTGAAAAAAGTATTTATGCCTAATCATTTATATTTGAAAAATAAAGTTTCGTTTTATTTCATTTCATTTCATTTCATTTCATCTCTCTCTCTCTCTCTCTCTCTCTCTCTCTCTCTCTCTCTCTCTCTCTCTCTCTCTCTCTCTCTCTCTCTCTCCTCTCTCTCTCTCGCTCTTGGTCCTGTTACGGCCATCATTTTACCCTTTGTTTGTTCCAAGGTCAGTGTCTGTCCAGATGAATCAGGTAACCCTGATGAAAGTAGCAGACACACGCCCAGCATTGGGACCTTCACAATCAGCGACATGGTGCCAGAACTATCATAGTAAACCAGAACAGAAACACATCCTGAGTTTTGTTCAATACACATTGAAGACAACAGTCTCTAGACATGAATAAAAGCAGTTCACACCAGAGTAAATTAATAATAAGTCGACTAAATTTCATTTGTAAGCATCCGCTGCAATGCGTAGACGCGTGCAAAATTCAAAAGTCTCTTGTGTGTTCAGTTTAGATTAGCGTTGAGAATGATTATTAATAGAGTTAACCTTTTGGACTTTTTCGACATTGTTATTACTGACATTAATTTTATACTGATCGTTTTTCACAGGAATTAAAATACAACGAAGGAAAAGAAATAAACCTTCACAAACCAATATATGTATATTGTTTTTTTTTATGAGTATATAATCGCTTTGTTCTCAACAATAGTTTTGTATTGGTAGGTATTCGTTGACCGACGCGTTTCATGTATATATAGGAAACGTTGGGCAAACTATGTGACGTATTCGTTCACGTGGCCTAACATCCGCATTAACACATTCTGCTCCAGGACCGAAATCCGCAAATTTTGAAATCGCCCCCCTGCAGATTGTGGAAACAGATCGATAGTGATAGTTCAAGGGTTGTGCCAGAATAACCAAGCTATTCTGGCACAACCCTTGAACTATCACGCTCTATCCATGTCTTGCCTTGGTGTGTCGGAGTTGAATGGGTTAACCAAATCGCCCTTTGGCTGTCAGTATGTTTTTGTCTTTTTTGTTTTTTCTTTCTCTTGTCGCGGTGATTCCGAGAGGAATGTTATCCTTGACTAACTAAAGGAGAGGTTAACCTTGTCTCTGTGTGTGTGTGTGTGTGTGTGTGCGCGCGCGTGGGTGTGTGTGTGTGTGTGTGTGCGTGTGTGGAGAGGGGTGGGGGTGGTGCGTGTGCTTGTTTGCTCGCGCGTGCGCTATATATCTCTCTTTAGAGCAAGGTGCAATATCTTGCTTTTTTGTTATCGTTGTTTGAATGTACAGGTGGCAACATGTTGTCCTCAAATCCTGTTTTTGTTATCGTTGTTTGGATGTACAGCTGTCAACATGTTTTCCTCATATCCTGTTTTTGTTATCGTTGTTTGGATAGAAGGATGTAAACATGTTTACTTTCAGCAGATGGCGCTTAACGTTGATACAGATCTTCACAACCGGTGCACGCATTTGTTTAGGACACTCAACCTAACACACACAAATCTGTCCAGTGAAGATAGTAATTCCAAAACGAGATTTTAAAGAGAGTAAAGAGAACGAAATCTTGCATTTCTCAAAAAATGGACTCGATGTCTTTTGCCCTCGCATGTCAGATCTGAGAAAGGACAGTAAGTCCATTTATGTGAGGAGAGAGATTTTAATTGCGTCCCTTCAAATAAAACCTACATTCATTTATTTCATTCTACCCCAGACACACAACAGCAAGATATGGATCGACCTTGATAGTTCAAGGGTGATGCCAGAATAGCTTGGCGCCTATGGGCGCCGAGCTATTCTGGCCTCACCCTTGTACTATCATGGTCGATCTGTGTCCTGCACTGCAATCAAAGATCCTACATATAATTCAGAATCATGCATTGATAAGTTACTGGTTGTACTAAAGAGAGCGTTTTGCGATGAAGACATTGGCAGAGAAACCGAGCATTTCAGTGTAAACAACTGAATTGAGAGAGAGATGGTGTTACGATTGTGGTTGTGTTATCCTGTGAGAGCGTGCGTGTGTTATTCGTAGGTAACGATTCGATGTTTATTTGAGCTATCACGGTTACGATTCACGTGTTTTTTTTTTAGTAAGATTTTCTTTTGTTCGTGAGTAGAGCCGTTTTCGTTTTGTTAAGTTTAGTCCGGAACGTTCTAGAAAGGTCGCACTGTCTAGTGGCCTCGTAAGTGTCACGTCGGGTAGTTGGCATCGCAACATTTTCGCTACTTTTTGTTTTCCTGTGCGCGTGAATTGAGCAGCTTTTATTTTGTTTTGGGAATGTTCTCGTACTTTCTAGAGCTACCAGGTGATAGGGATACCATACTTTTATGTGACTTAATTATACGCTAGAATTTAGGGCTGAAGTGAGCAGCCGAGTTTTTGTAGCCTGTTATAGATTTTTTGGAAAGTTTATTTTAATGAGCTTCGGCTGCGTATTTCATTCTGATTGGTTGCGTTGTATGATTTCCGTAGAAGATTCTAGATTTTCGTAGTGTATATAAGGAGGGCGCTGGGAAAGCCCGTTCGTACTTTGTCTTGCTTTGTCAGTTGTAGAGACACGTAGTTTATTGGGAGAGACGCTGTGTATGAGAAACTTTGCGTCGCAGTGTGGACATCGCAGAAGAGACTTTGTATCAGTAGTTTGTGCATTTGAAAGTGCATTACTGTGTGGATATCGCAATGCTGAATTAAATATTGTTGGAACTGTTACTCCAGTATTGCCTACATCCTTAAGCCATTTGTGACGGACTGCAGCTGAACGAGGTTTACTTTAAAGAACTCTACGTGTGTGTGTGTCTGGTGTGTTTATCATACTTCGATCACAACTCCACCACGTGACATTTTGGCGACCCCGATGAGACCTCTTCAGTTGGTTCAGTGGAAAGGGGAGCAGGAGAAAACAGCCAGCAGTGAAAAGCAGAGATGGCGACATCGGAGATGGAGACATTCCTGAAAATTGGAAAGGAGTGTGGATTCGAAGGAGCTCAACTCCTCGAGTTTGTAAAAGAGAGAGAGAAGGAGAGACTGGAGAGAGAGGAGAAAAAAAGAAAAGAGACGAGAGAGAGAAAAAACGGAGAGACTGGAGAGAGAGGAGAAAGAAGAAAAGAGACGAGAGAAAGAAGAAAAAGAGAGATTGAAGAGAGAAGAAAGAGCTAGAGAACGTGAAATCAGGAAACTTGAAATCCAAGCAGAAGAAGCAGAAAAACAACGAGAAGAGGCGGAGAGGCAGCGACAACACGAAATTCATCTGAAGCAGATGGAGATAGAGGCACAGAGCCAGAGAACTAATGAAGCGACAGCATTAGCGAGCAGAGAACAAACAGCCCGTGCGCCAAAACTTCCACCTTTCATTGAAAATTCAGATAAGATGGACGCTTATCTGGAGCGATTCGAGCGCTTCGCAAATATCAATAATTGGAAACAAGAGACTTGGGCTATTAAACTGAGCGCACTTCTAACTGGCAAAGCGCTTGAAGTTTACACCCGCTTACCAAGAGAAGACGCCGAAGATTATACACAGTTGAAAGCCGCCCTGTTGAGACAGTACGACTTCACTGAAGAAGGTTACAGGCGACGATTTTGGAACTGCAAGCCTGAAGAAGGAGAAACACCTGGCCTATTCATTGAAAGAATCAGAAGCTACCTGGAGAAATGGATAGAGCTGGCTGGCCTAAACAGAGAGTACCAAGACCTGTGCGACCTCATCATCAAAGAACAAGTTTTCAGCGCATGTTCTAAGGACCTGGCCGCCCACCTCAGAGAGCAAAAAGACCAGTCACTAAAGGCCCTGGCCGACTTCGCTCAAAGATACCTTGACGCTCACAACATGAAGTTCGGGTCCAGTAAGCCACAGCGTGTGTCTGCACCAGCATAGGAAATCCACAATGTCAGAGACACCCCGAGATACAAGCCGGTGGAGAACCTGACATGTTTTCTCTGTGGAAAGAAAGGTCACAAAGCGATACGGTGTCCTTCTAAAGATGTTCCCCGAGGCGACAACATCAGAAGATCCAACCAAGATCGTGAGATAGCAGGCAGAAGCAGTACCACGTCTCAACACAGAGCTGCCGCTGTATTAGCCAATGATGTGACGTCATCCAATGACTGAGTCTAGAGAAACGCGAGTGACACCAGAGCTGATTGAATCTTTCAGAAAGAATGGACGCATCCCAGTAGGAGATGGGGCTACATTTTTACCAGTCTCAAACATCGCGCTGCCTGAGAATGAAGTGCCGAACATGCCGGTGGTGTCAGGATTCGTCGGCGACACACCAGTGAGAGTGTTGAGAGACACTGGTTGTAGCTGCATCATCGTGAGAGAGGACCTAGTAGCTGAAGACCAGAAGCTACAGGAGTGGACCACCCTCATTTTGGCTGACGGAACTGTTGTCACGACACACCTGACGGAGTCAGGGCGCCGTGGACAATGTAAGCGCTAATGCTCGAGAAGCCCACCCGCTCTAAATAAACCACACAACGCCAGTGATAAACAACAACAAATCTTTTATTACCTACTCTTACTCTAACCCCCACCCCAACCCGCTAACGCCCCACACCCTCACACATACCCACACATGCACTCATATAATGTATTAACACATGAAAAAGATTAACAGATAACAATGACTAACAGGTGAAAATGACTAACAGGCGAAAGTGACTAACAGGTGAAAATCGGCAATGGCTATACAAGGCGGGTACTTTGTCCCTGTACAGTGTGCTCTGTCCCACACTAGACAGGGTGGCTCGTAACGTAAGAGTACTACCCCTACACCGCAGAGCACCATAGCCGCGCTTGCCCACGCACGCCTGTGACCGACGCGCGGAACGTAGAATCAGCCTGCTGTAGCCCAACGTCAAAGTACTTGTCCAACAGGACTGGCTAGCGAAGGCGTTCCGGCTCCCGATGATGCGTCACCGTTGGTCATGGAAGATGAAGAGATCGAAGAACGACGAAATCTTCGAAGTGCACTGGAAAAGGGCGCATTGTCAGTCAAAGTGCCAACACAGTTAATTCTGGCCCAACACGCACCTACTCACAAACCACGTGAGTTGTGTCTCATCTCACCCTAATACCCGCCTTGGCCATATTACATATACAATCGTGGATAAAAAAGATTCCTATGTACATTCCACATTTACCAGGCCTGCACTATTCCATTACACTAACATTAAGCTAGCACAACCACTTTTGTATAATAACATTGCCACTGCTAAAACCAACATTATCAAAATATCCACATGTACATACAAAGATATCAAATAATCACCAGCAACCACCCCACGTGCCAATCTTATTACATTACATCTAGGACTTAATACAAATATATTTGAACGGATACCCACTTCAATTCATTTTGACAACATGGCCCTTTAAATCTACTCACTCGGCGACAGCCGAACATAAACAACTAAATCCGACACCCACCGCATTACAACCCAACCTAAAAAACATGGTTAAAGACTTGATTAAAACATCACTAAAAAACTAGACGAACATACCCTTTCGAACCTATGTACACATTCACACACCCGAGAGCACAGCAGCTAACTGAGAAAAATGGCACTGGTGAGTCCTCCGGCAGGACGAGACAAACAAGACGAACACGAACCGGAGGGTTCTTCTGTTGAGTAGCAGCCGTGGTCACTAGTCTCTCGGACACCCACACCCAGGAACACTGGCCGTGGTCTTGCAGGGAGGGTAACACAACCCTCACACAGCTTGTCAAGGGCTCCAAACGAGGCCGCACCCTGACCCAGACTTTCACTGCGCTAGCTAACTCCGCTGACTGACTGTACTATCCCTCTGCTACCTCGCAGTTTAACTTTACTCTGAACACTCCTCGGTTAACGCTACCCGGCGAAAGCGTGCAACCGCTGTACTCGCTCACCGTAAAGGGCTGGCTTAACTGGGCGAGACAAACCCGAACCATGTCTCGGCGAGACACCCGAGACAGTCAATGCGAGATACCCGTTCCACCCGTTTATTAGGTTCGGCACGTCTGATTTTGTCTCGGAGAGTTCGCCGAACCTAATAAACGGGTGGAACGGGTATCTCGCATTGACTGTCTCGGGTGTCTCGCCGAGACATGGTTCGGGTTTGTCTCGCCCATTTAAGCCAGCCCTTTAAGCTTGCTGCACGGGCTTTACGCTTACGCTCACACTACATTTATTAACTTCCCTAACCTAAGGCTATTTACAGAAGTCGGCGACCTACATTTATTAACAAAAAACCCGACTTGGCGAAAAAATAAAACAACATGTCACATCCGTTACGTGACAACTGTAAGGATTATCCCCCTTGCCAAAGTCAGTGTCGACACCCCATACTTGACAGGAGAGGTGAAGGCGTTGTGCGTGAAGACACCAGTCTACGACCTCATCATCGGAAACATTGATGGTGCCAGAAACGCAGACGATCCAGATCCAGAGTGGAGACCTGAAATATGTTCTGTTACCACGAGAAGTCAAGCAAAGAAGAGTCATCAGACCATCCCTCTTAAAGTGGCGGACAACACGGAAGCAGCTATCGTGAATAGGGACAGGCTGGTGGAGCTACAGAGAGGTCAAGACAAACCAAAATTGGCCGCATCGGTGCGTCTTGCTGATTGCTGTTTGACCTTAATGAACTCCGACACAAAGAGGATGTAGAAGATATCCAGTTCGGTCAGAATCTGACCCAGACTCAACGTGAAGAACTGCGCGTCCTGACTCAAGAGTTCGAGCATCGGTTTACACCTGACCCAGGGACAACAGACACCATCCTGCACGAGGTAAACCTGACGTCAAACGAGCCAGTTCGCAGCAAACCTTATCGTCTTCCACGAGGGAAGAATTGAAAAAAGATATCAAGGAAATGCTGAGTCTGAATGTCATCAGAGAGTCCAAGTCACCATATGCGTCCCCAGTTGTCATCGTGAAGAAAGCAGATGGATCCAACCGAGTGTCTGTGGACTATCGCAGACAGACTCAATAAACTAACAATCTTTGATCCAGAGCCTATGCCCACAGCGGAAGAACTGTTCCAGAAGGTCAGTGGAGACCGATTTTTCTCCAAAATTGACCTAAGCAAAGGGTATTGGCAAAACAGGGTTGCAGAAGAAGATATCCCCAAGACAGCTTTCGTCACACCCGACGGTCATTGGGAGTTCCTGAAAATGCCTTTCGGTATGGTGAACAGTGGTGCCACATTGAAGAGAGGACTGAAAAAGATCCTAGAAGATATGCAAAATGTGGTCTTTTACTGGGATGAAATTTTGATTCATACGAAAACTTGGGGGGACCACCTCAAAGCCCTCCGAGAACTGTTCCAAAGACTGTAAGATGCGAATTTCACCATCCGTCCAAGCAAGTGTATTCTTGGGGCTGACAACATAGACTTCATTGGACATAAATTGAGCGAAGGTTTAAAGGGGCTACACGACACCAACGTACAGAAGATCAGGGATGCCCCGCGACCTACGACCAAGACGCAAGTCCGCTCATTTATGGGCTTGGCGAACTACTACCGGGAGTTCATACCAAACTTTGCGGCAGTCACAGCACCCCTGACTGATTTGCTGAGGAAAGGACAACATAACATAGTGAAGTGGGAGGATGCCCAAGAGCGAGCATTCCAGGCGGTTTGAGACATCCTAACCGAGAAGCCTGTTCTACACCTTCCTGACCCGTTGAGACCGTTCTTCCTGAGAACAGACGCCTCCAACGAAGGAATAGGTGCAGTCTTGATGCAAGAAGATAACGGAAAACTCTACCCAGTGAGCTACGCCAGCAAAAAGTTGACCAGAGCTGAGAGAAACTACTCGACCATCGAGAAGGAGTGCCTAGCCATCATCTGGGGAGTAAGGCGATTTGAACTGTACCTTCTGGGAGTGCCATTTGTTCTCCAAACAGACCATCAGCCTTGAACTATCTAAACTCTGCTAAGTTTACAAATTCTCGTATTATGAGATGGGCGATGTTCTTGCAGAATTTTGACATTAAACTACAGTCTATCAAGGGTTCGCAGAATTTTGGAGCAGATTACCTGAGCAGAGCAGTTTAAATGATCATTTTTGTGTCCAGAACATTTGTATGAAACATTTCGATGCTCAGGACTGTTTACAGGAACTGTGAGACGTTTATTTTAATTTGATTTTTGATGTGAAGTTATATTTGTTTAGGGTTTTGTGTAGGTTTACACAGCCACAACCGTATTTTTGAAATTTGAGAAGAAACTTTTGTGAAATTTCGTTCTTAAGAGGGCGGTAATGTTACGATTGTGGTTGTGTTATCCGGTGAGAGCGTGCGTGTGTTATTCCTAGGTAACGATCCGATGTTTATTTGAGCTATCACGGTTACGATTCACGTGTTTTTTTTAGTAAGATTTTCTTTTGTTCGTGAGTAGAGCCGTTTTCGTTTTGTTAAGTTTAGTCCGGAACGTTCTAGTGTCGCACTGTCTAGTGGCCTCGCAAGTGTCACGTCGGGTAGTTGGAACAGGCTGAAACTGTGAGCATCGAGGCTTTGCTGCTGCGGACACAGCTCCGCTGGGCGGGGCATGTCTCCAGGATGGAGGATCATCGCCTACCAAAGATCACCCTGTTCGGCGAGCTTGCTACTGGACACCGTGACAGAGGGGCACCAAAGAAGAGATACAAAGACTGTCTCAAGAAGTCACTTAGTGCCTGCCAAATCGACCACCACCAGTGGTCTTCGCTTGCTGCGGACCGTGACACCTGGCGCTCCACCATTTACAAGGCAGCTGTCTGCTTTGAGGACTCTCACAGAGCTAGCCTTAAGGACAAGCGGCTCAGGAGAAAAAACAGAGATGCCGCAGCTCAGAACCCCGGCCATACCTTCCCCTGCAGCCACTGCGGTCGAACCTGCCTGTCTCGGATTGGCCTCCGCAGCCACGAACAAGCCCGCAGACGTCGTGGGCAACTCCTATAAAATCTTCGTTCGCGAAGTCAAGCCAAGAGAGAATTTAGGGCTGAAGTGAGCAGCCGAGTTTTTGTAGCCTGTTATAGTTTTTTTGGAAAGTTTATTTTAATGAGCTTCGGCTGCGTGTTTCATTCTGATTGGTTGCGTTGTATGATTTCCGTAGAAGATTCTAGATTTTCATAGTGTATATAAGGAGGGCGCTGGGAAAGCCCGTTCGTACTTTGTCTTGCTTTGTCAGTTGTAGAGACACGTAGTTTATTGGGAGAGACGCTGTGTATGAGAAACTTTGCGTCGCAGTGTGGACATCGCAGAAGAGACTTTGTATCAGTAGTTTGTGCATTTGAAAGTGCATTACTGTGTGGATATCGCATCGCTGAATTAAATATTGTTGGAACTGTTACTCCAGTATTGCCTACATCCTTAAGCCATTTGTGACGGACTGCAGCTGAACGAGGTTTACTTTAAAGAACTCTACGTGTGTGTGTGTCTGGTGTGTTTATCATACTTCGACCACAACTCCACCACGTAACAGATGGTGAATGCCTAATCTGTATTTTAAGCTAGAAATGATTAGAATATTTGAGAAAAAAATAGCGATCGCTTACCTCTTTTCATCCTTTAAGGAAACCTGACGAAAGACTTTCCTTTGCAACTTTCTTTCCGTCGAGCATTTGAGCATCCAACTGCACCGCAATCATCGCCATCACCTTTACTCCGGCGCGTCGCCATGGTGCATGGAAGAAACAAGGGACGTAACTCTGGTGCTGGCCTCGCGAAAACAAGCCTGCTGGCCTATCTTAATATTTAGGATCTTTGCTGCAATGCAGTCTTCAGAGGACAACGGCATATTTGGGGATTTTGGTCATGGGGTACAATGAGATAACTGTATCGCAGAGGCCGCCACTTGAGCAACATGGACCAGCAAGAGGCGTTAGGTTTACACGTGTGCATGAGGTTCATTTGGGCGGTGTTATCCTTGTACAGCTGAAGGAGAGGTTAACTCATTCGCGGCCAGCCGCATCGGGATGCGCGGCATAAGCCGCGCATCCGGATGCGGCAGGCCGCGAATGCCACGTTAACTCCGGGATCAGCCTGAGGCGCCAAGCTATTCTGGCACCACCCTTGAACTCAAATTTATTTCAAGCAATGGGTGTATCAGGATGAAAAGGGTTAAGAAGCTCGTTGTTCAACGCATATACCCCAATGCGCACATGGCCACCGGGCCGACGCCGGCTCGATGACCTTGTGCGCATTGGGTAAGAGCTTCAACCGTGAACGAAACGGGGATACAAAGTGATGTCAGCGACAGGCCTAGATCCTCATGAGCCATCGCAGTTGCTGGACCGTACATGACGATCCACAGGCCTAGATCCTCATGAGCCATCGCAGTTGCTGGACCGTACATGACGATCCACAGGCCTAGATCCTCATGAGCCATCGCAGTTGCTGGACCGTACATGACGATCCACAGGTGCGTCTTGAGGTTGGCTCTTTTCAGGTTTTCTCGGCAGTCAGAGTACACTCGCCTTTCATCAGTCAAGGTTTCGACATTCCAACAGGATGTTAACCGTACAGCATTTTGTTGTTGTTGCAGTCAGTGGTCGTGGGTTATGGTGATAGTGGTCGATTTGTTTGTTTGTTTGTTTGTTTTGTGCCTCGTTTGTTCCGTGCACGTTTATTCCATTCTTTATTTATTTACTCATAATGTGTGGGCATTAAAAATTAGTTTAGAAACACGCTAGAAAACTACACGACACAGCATAAATAAAATAATACATAGTTCTTGTATAGCGCTGTTCTCCAGGAAAACACTGGACTCACTGCGCATGCACAACAGCACACCCTTTCTCTCTCAGACACACACGCACAATTATGCACTACTTTAAACCACCCCATCCCTTCCCCACACCTTACATTCACTTCCTCTGGGATCAGAATAGGTGGCAGTCAGTCAACAGTTAGCTAAATATGAGCTAAGTGTTAAATGCCCGACAAAAAAGAAAAGTCTTTAAGTGAGCCTTGAACTGTGACAATGTGGGCAGATTCCGTATTTCCGTTGGCAGCGAGTTCCACACACTTGGGGCGAAAAATGTGAAAGAACGCTCCCCGACAGTTTTCATGTTGAGCTTCGGGATTTTTAACAGCTTTTCACTGGAGGAACGGAGGGTGCGTGATGGCTGATAGGCAGACAGCTTGGCAGAGAGGTACGGCGGGAGAGATCCGTCAAAATGCCGATAGGCGAAAATTGCAATTTTGTACTGGCAACGGAATTTGACGGGCAGCCAGTGCAGCTGCTTCAGTAGAGGCGTAACGTGGTCTCTCTTTCGTTTCTTAAGCATATCATTTCTCTTGGATACCTGCCTAGATGATGAACAGTATAATTCATCTCTTTTTAGTCCCCCCCCCCCCCCCTACTCAGGAGTCTGCCCTGGGGGACTTGGGTGGGATTAACTACTTTTTAGTTCCCAGGGTCACCTTGGTCACAGGGTGGGTTTTCCCCTCTATTTTGGGGCATGTGTTTCTGTCTACCCTTGGTCTATTCACCTGTATTTCCTTTTTTAAACTCTCCCTACTGTCTGCGCTGCCTGTAGCTCTTGATATTGGATGTGTGTTGCTAAATTCAATGGTCTTAGGTTTATTTAGCGTATTAGACCGGCTGGCGACATACATTCAATATTCTGTTTAGGTTTTGTTTTTCACAAGCAGTGCAGGCACGTCATGAGAAAGTCTTGTTGCTGTCAGGACGTTAAACAATGTACAACCAACCAACTAACCATCTTTTTAGTCTGCATCAGAATATACGCTTAGGTTGAACGCCCTTAATTTGTCGGCTTTTACTGGTTTGTCACCAGTTGAATTTTTTTAAAATTCTGATTTTGCATTTTATTAATAAATCAGAATCAAGGTTTTATACGGTACGGCCTCGAAATAAGCAGTAGAAATTACGTTTGTTGAGTTCTGTGCTTGGGTGCGCCATCTGGTGTTTATCAAGTTTGACGTAGGCTTAGTGTGAAAATATTAATGCGTCTGTTCTAACAATCAACAGAACAAGTAACCTATGTCACGTGTGTTGAAATTGCACAAGCAGATGTGAATAGATAATAATGTGTTGTACAAGTACATCTACAATCTCTAGACAATCAAGCACCCACCCTTATTTGCTTGACGGCCTTTGGTGACATTAAATTAAATTAATTAATTTTGTTCGGGATAGGGGCATATTTACAATACAATTACAATACAATACAATACAATACAATACAATACAATACAATACAATACTACAATACAATACAATACAATACAAAAGAATGGCATACCTAACAGACAAGCAACGCGATCATCGTTATCAAAGTTCACCAACACCAAACCACCTCTCCTCCCCTCCCCCCCCCCCCCACCCCGAAACCTAAGTCGTAAGAACCTGGTAAGGCGACCAGTCCCGCAAAAATTCAAACCTCCTGCTCCGAGCAGCTGCAGCGGACTTCTTTATCGCATATCTCACATTTACAGTATTTCTAAAATAATTTACAAAGGAATTGCAGCTTTGAAATTTGCACTATGAGAGTTCAAGGGTGGTGCCAGAAT
Organism: Semisulcospira habei; assembly: GCA_036245525.1. NCBI lineage: Eukaryota > Metazoa > Mollusca > Gastropoda > Semisulcospiridae > Semisulcospira > Semisulcospira habei. The sequence goes on along the minus strand of BTPG01000005.1, from coordinate 47,288,639 downwards.
CGCTTGGCGCCTGAGGCCCCAAGCTTTTCTGTCACCACCCCTGAACTAAAACGGTTGATCCATCTCGTAATATTTGGCGAGAAATAATACGAGATCCATCTCGTTGACACTACATATTTGGCAACACCAAACAAAATACAATCTATTTCAAAATAAAGCGTTCACAGTGTGAACCTTTGTTATGAAAGAGTTTTACAAAATCCTCCCAAAATGTAGTAACAACTGTCAAACAAATGTAATAACAAACAAGATGAGGATTTCATCCTAAAGTCTACCGTATTGTTTGGAGCTCACGTGCGTTTTTCTATTAGGAACATTCAGAGTTGTTCATATTTTTAAGCTTATTCTTCTCATCCATTTCCCTCCTCTCTAAGCCAAATAAAGACGGACACACAGCGCTTCCCGCCATTAGTACGCTCTGTGGGCTGGAGTAGCGACAGGAATTCTGAAGAAGAAGAATAGCACGAGCAGCAAAATGACGTCACCATAAGCTTCACGTCATGGTATCGCTGGACTCACGACGCCGTGTACACTGGGACAAATTTGATATTTCACGTCATTCATCCGAAAGGCACACTCTTCCAGAACTGACTGTTTTGTTCCGCACAGCCTCTTCCAGCGCTGACTGTTTGATGGAAGTAAATAGTGGCTCCAAAACTTGCAAAAATGAATTCATTATTATTGAAAAGTTGAAGAGGTACAACTGAATGCTGGATTACGAACTCATTCAGTATCTCCCTTTTATCCCCCCCACTCCCCCCTCTCCCCACCCCCTCCCGCTCCTGATCCGCACGGCAATGGCACGCACACACACAAACGGCAGAATGGCACACACACACACACACACACACACACACACACACACACACACACACACACACACACACACACACACACACACACACACACACACACACACACACACACACACACACACAGACGGCAGACTCACGGCGCTTCCTACCGGTTATACGTTATGTGGGCTGGCGTATCCACAGCCATTTTGAAGAATAAAGTGGAATGGCCCATGCCCACAAAGCCTCTTTTAGTGTATGAGCTTGCAGGTATATTCCACCTTTTCCCAATATAAATATCATACAAAAATAAATGAAGGAGACCATCGCGCCTGCTCATACACATGTAAAACACTAAAGTGTTGGTGATTTGCGTCAATTAGGAACATTGTATACAACACTGACGCGTTCACCATCACAGTCTGATTCTTCTGATGACTTTTGACATTTTTTTCCTCATTGAACTTTTATTTTCGAAAAATTTGAACGGAGATACAAAGCTGGCTAACGAACTCATCCAATGTCTTTCTACACATTAGCCATATCCAAAATTTAAAGTGCATATAATCAAAATTGCGGACTCTGGGTCAACCGACTTTCTATAAACGGTCTTTTATTTCTGTAATGAGACATTACGATATGCTCGGAGGCTCTCTTAGGCACCCACATAATAAAGCATTTTGCCAAGTTTCAAATTTGTGCGTACAGTAATATCGGAGATTCTCGCGTTTACATACATACGCGCACACACACACACATACATACGCACACACGGCGCTTCGCGCCATATCGACTTTCAACAACCAGGTTAGAGTGGCTAGACGTGACGTCATTTTTATCTTGTTACTTCTTGCCAGACCATGAGCCCCGCTCGCCTGTTCAATGTCCTTTGCATTCCAGGGAACGTGCACCGACCAAACCCGTCCTAAAGTCTACCCTGTTTTCAATACGGTAGACAAAAAGATGATCAATAGTCTCGTCCTCTTGGTTACAAACGCTATTTAGAGGGGACTCCGCCAAATTACACCTAAACAAATATTTCTGAGTTTGGAGAATACGGTGTAGCAGTTTCGTCTGGGACCACCTGAGCTGTCAGTCCCCTGTGGTAGTAAATGGTTTGCAAAATATACATTTCCAGTTAAGTTTATTGTAATTTAAGTTCCACTGTTCGACTGCTGATGAAAATAATAAGGAAATGATGTTACAACATTATTGTCTTCACTTACACATCCCAACATATTATTTTCGACATTGCCTTCAGAATCAGCCAGTGTACAACCAGCGTTTACATGAAAAGTTTAACCTTTTTCATCATGATACACCTACTGCTTGAAATAAATGTGACTATGATAGTTCAAGGGTGGTGCCAGAATAGCTTGGCGCCTCAAGCGCCAAGCTATTCTGGCACCACCTTTGAACTAAAATGCTTGACCTATCTCCGAAACTGTAATATAGCCTGCATAGGACAGTAAGATTAAAAAAAAAACAAACAATCAAGCTTCGGATGAAATGGATTAACAGACCTAACTATCCCTTCATACAGTACAAAGTTCGTTGTTGAGGCTGAGGGCGATATGGTAGTTAAATGTCAAAAATGAACCATCCGTATTAACAATGTCTTTAACTTGAAGTACTATATATGCAGATCCAACCATTCCATCAAAAAAAAAAAAAAAAAAAAAAAAAAAAAAAAAAAAAAAAAAAAAAAGAACTTTCTTCTCCCTCAGAACATTTACATCGTAATCTAGTATTTATCTCAGAAACCGATCAACACTTTTTGTTCTACATTCTGTACACAGTGTCTTATAATGCCTTATTACATCGTGCAAAAAGGGATTTTAATTCAATTTTCATATAAGGAGAGTCTTGGTATCAGAGCCCCCCTTCTGCAGCGATTCGCTTCGTATGTTTACTACTGTCTGCTCTCCGTTTATATGTGTGTAAGGCGAACAAACGTACGTGCACAATGAGAAGTATTTCATTACTGGTCCGTGTAAGGAACTTGTTAACTCATCGCAGCCAGCCGCATCCGGATGCGCGGCTTATGCCGCGCATACGGATGCGGCTGGCCGCGAATGAGTTAATGTACCAGCACGAGCACATTTCGCCTTTTTTCGCCGTGAGATGGCTGTGAGTCGCCTGGTCGGCGTTAAACCCAAATAACTAACTTACTAACATGTCGCGTTTTCGTTTCGACAAATGCGAAGTATCAAGATTGAGTCTTCTTGGCCTGCAAGGTATTTTGTAAAAGAAAGTATATCAAACAAATTGATGAATATCATTTTGCTTGATATGCAACATGTCCGTACATGTGTCCCAAGAAGAAAAAAAAACTGTATATTTTTATATTTTGCCTGACTGTTCCTTGCAACATCCTGCAATGGTCGCAGTGATTATATGAAACAGTCCAAGCATACTGCCTAATGTCAAGACAATAGATAGTGCCACTTGACAGCGAGGACCTTCCGGTCCTCGCTGTCAAGTAGGACTACCTATTGTCTTTGGCATGATAATGCATGCAACCACCGGCAGTGTGAATAGTACACCAGGGGCTACATGCTCCAATGACAGTTAAGCTGTTAGAGGTTTGTGTGTTAGTTTTGACCTTTGAAGGCGAAAGAAGAATGCCAGTAAGTTCATTTTTGTGAACACCGAGATTTTCAATGTTTTTTTCTCTCTCGATATAGTTATTGTATTATCTCATTCAGCCCGACAATCGTATTTCCCGAGGCGTCATCTAATGACTATGCACCAGTTGCAGGAGATGGATCGACCATGATAATTCAAAGGCAGTGCCAGATTAGCTTGGCGCCGACAGGCGCCAAGCTAATCTGGCACTACCATTGAATTATCATGGTCGACCCATCTCCTGCTGTAGTGCGTCAGGCAGAATGGGTTAATACTGAAAATCTCGCTGTTAACAAATATGGACCTACCGTCTGTTTGCCTTGACAGGTAGAGAGTTCTAAGCGACCCGAACTGATTTACGTGTGTAGATTGAACCCATGCTGCGAGATAGGTGACAACCCGACACGTGATTATATGTTCTTCTAAACAACGATAGGTATACTGACGAGCAAAGAAAATGCGACATTTTTGACATCATCGAAAACACTTAAGTGTTTACGATTATTCCAAAAAATTCGCATTTCTTTTGCTCGTCAGTATAGAAACGCGAACAGAATTTCGAACGCACGAAACTAAAAGTTTTAGCGCGTTGATCTTCTGATAGCGCGTTGATCTTCGCACGCGCGCGCGGACGCACACATACACACATACACACACACACACACACACACACACACACACACACACACACACACACGCGCGCACACACACACACATACACACACGCACACGCACACAAAGTTAGAACAAACAAGGAAAAGTACACCATATGATCGATTTGCGCCCAGTATTCGTTGATTTGACAAATATTTATTGGCAGCACTGGATAAGGCAGCACGGTCTGACGGTCAAGGCGACACAACAGCATTGCAGTTTAGTTTGCCAGCTTTCGTATTCAGTGGCACTTGACTCACGTTGTCCAGCAGAATCAGCTGCATGTCGTGCGGCGTTACACCCAGAGTCCTTTGTTTTCTTCACAATCTGCACATACACATCATGTTAACCCATTCAACCCTGACGCACTACAACAGGAGACGGATCGACTATGATAAGTCAAGGGTAGTGCCAGATTAGCTTGGGACCTGTCGGCGCCAAGCTAATATGGCACTACCCTTGAATTATCATGGTGATCCATTTCCTGCAACAGGTGCATAGTCGTTAGACGACGCCTCCAAAATTTGGGAAATACGGGCGTCGGGCTGAATGAGTTAAGGTACCCACACATCTTGTCTAATCAATGCCAAAATATACATTTTAAAACATAAATTTAACTATCAAAGTTACAACAGTCAAACATATTAACAATGTTGCTCTTAAGGACTGGTAGTTGTGGAGAAAGGCTGCGGACGATGGCGAGAGTTGAAAGAACGGAAAAGAGCTGTTGTAAACAAGTGCAATCAATAGGTCCGTGTCAAATGCACGGAGAACCACACGACGTGTCTTCCATTACGAGCAGGTTCACAGTACTAGAGTTTGTTGCAACATAAGAATGAGAAAACCTTATGTGTTTACTGTGTTAGAGCAATGGAATCCATTCACGTTTGCTTCCCCAACAAGGGGATGCAACGGCAGACGGCAAGACAACGCATACTCAGCAGCCTCAACACTATTAATATCCTGATTGTGCAAAATACCTCCAAATGTGTCAAAATATGAAACACATGATGGAATAGGTACACAATAGCACAAACTGAACGTTAATTTATACAGATCCGAACCAGTAATTCTAATGTGAAGCCAAACATCGCTTTTTCACTTTGTATATTACGTATTACTATTCATTTACTGCAACGGTATTTGACAGTGGCTAAATGTGATCAGTAAAAAGCTGCCTGTTGACCGAATACATTCTGCTCGTTGCATACAGCGTTATACACACAGCCGGCCCAAACTATTATTTCCCTTACTTTTTCTCACAGGCAAAGTTGGAGTAGACATTGCAGGAATCGTCGTTCCAGTTATAACCAATATTACTATATATATTCAGACAATCTTCATTTCCTCCTCTGCTGTTTGGCTCCCCGTATCCATAAGCAGTGAATCCGACGCTGCGGATGGACCTTCCGCTTCCGGCCCATATGAAATGACCCTCGTTGAAAATGTCTGTACCGCCCAGCCACAGTCTGTCATCTGTTGATTGATGAATTAATTACGATAATGACAACGGTGTGGCTTTCTAGTTGTAAGAATGTTCTCGTGCAGGGAGGATGATTAACCCATTGTGCCCGAGGTACGAAATAACTACATTTTGGAGTTATCCTCTGAGGACTGCATTACAATTACAGAACGATCATGGTCGAGCCATGTCTTGCTGTGGTGTGTCGCGGGCACAATGAGTTAAAGTGTTAACATTTGTCACAGTAAAGAGCAAGTAGCGGCCGTAGTCAATGTCTTTTTGATATGTAATAAAACAAAGCGATTGTGATTACTGGAGTTGTGTATTTTCACATCCCGTATGCTAGGGGGATAAAAACGACTGCCCTAGTGATGAATGAGTGAGAGAGAGAGAGAGAGAGAGAGAGAGAGAGAGAGAGAGAGAGAGAGAGAGAGAGAGAGAGAGAGAGAGAGAGAGAGAGAGAGAGAGAGAGAGAGAGAGAAAGAGAGAGAGAGAGAGATGATGATGATAATGATGATGAAACGTTTGTATTCAGGATAAAGTTTTAGGCATGCGATGCCTCTCTTACAGGCTTCTCTACACATATTAATATACATCGAACAACACAGTAAAATATTAAAAACAAAAACAAAAACAAACATAGTGTCAAGAACATTCAAGTGTACGAAAAGCATAAAGGACGAGAAAAACAAACAACAAACAAACACAATAACAGCGACATAAGCTGAAGGTCATCTTGTAATTAGAACATGTCTCTAAGAGTACAGCATCAATATAGGAGAATTGAATCGTGGTATTAGCTTAGAAGTAAAAAGCGATAAAGGCGAGAGAGAGAGAGAGAGAGAGAGAGAGAGAGAGAGAGAGAGAGAGAGAGAGAGAGAGAGAGAGAGAGAGAGAGAGAGAGAGAGAGAGAGAGAGAGAGAGAGAGAGAGAGAGAGAACGAACGAACGAACGAACGAAACTTTATTTTCCAAGGATTGAGATATTAGGCGCGCAGGCCTTTCTTACAATCTGTCCTTGCTAAGCTACTTAACTTAGAGAGAGAGAGAGAGAGAGAGAGAGAGAGAGAGAGAGAGAGAGAGAGAGAGAGAGAGAGAGAGAGAGAGAGAGAGAGAGAGAGAAAGAGAAACTCACATCGCAATGATTTCATGATATCTTTCAAAAACTCATTTTCTCCTGTTGACTCTACCTCAGCAAGTGTTGATCCGAAAGTCTCACAGGCTTGCTAAAGAGAAGGAGAAACACACTGTTCTACATACATGTATTTCAGACTTGAGGAGGTGTACATTCTGTTATTTGCGGATCGCATTGCGTAATGGCTTGCTTATGGTCTGCGCTATATCTTATAAGGGATCTTGGACCTATGAAATCAACAATAATAAAAAACCCAATATAATCCAGATGCACATTGGCTGCTAAAGGTCTCTGCTGCTGCTGTTTTTAACTCATTCTCAACTCAACCCATCCGGATAAGCGGCTCAACGCCGCCTATCCGGATGCGAGAAGTCGTTTATGTGTTATTAAATTGTTTTCTCTTTATTACGACATTAGGTGGTTTGTGTTTTATTATATTTGAGATTAATATAATCTTTAATTTTAATTAATTTTTAATATAATAATAATAATAATAATAATAATAATAATAATAATAATAATAATAATAATAATAATAATAACAATAATAATAAATAATATTTTAAAACTGAGACTAAGTATTGGCTAAACTTACAAGAGCGGCTAGCCAAGGGACTGCTGTGTTTCCAATACCGTAACATGATGTCCTGTATTGCTTCCAGCCTTCAGGACAATCTTGAAGAAAAAAGAGAAGTAATGCAAACACGCATATCACAAACATAATATCAACAAAAATAATAGATTGTTTAAGTGCGACAATTAGTGCCCAAAACGAGTGGTGGTCCAGACTCGCACAGAGGACCCAGGTTTGCGCTGACAACGGTGACTACAGGGGCTTCTACGAAGCGCTGAAAGCAGTGTATGGCCCTAGGCACCTGGTACAAAGTCCTCTGCGAAGCGCTGATGGACAGGCACTCCTCACAGATAATACCTCCATCTTGAACCGCTGGTCGGAATACTTTCAGGACCTCTTCGGCGCTGAACGCACTGTTCAAGAAACAGTCATCCTCCAAATCCCACACCTCCCACTAAAGGCTGAATTGGACGAACCGCCCACCGCCGAAGAGACCCTCGCAGCCATCCACCAGCTCAAGAGTGGCAAAGCAGCAGGCATTGACGGAATCCAGCCAGAGATCTGGAAACATGGAGGCCCAGCACTGCACAACAAGCTCCATGACCTCTTTCTCTGCTGCTGGGAGAAAGGAACACTACCAAAGGATCTCCGTGAGGCAGTCATCATCACCCTGTACAAGAACAAAGGAGAGAAGTCTGCCTGCTCTAATTATCGTGGAATTACCCTGCTGTCCATTGCCGGGAAAATTCTCGCAAGGTTGCTCCTGAATCGGCTGGTACCTGCCATCGCTGAAGACCACCTCCCAGAGGGCCAGTGTGGCTTCAGAGCCAACAGGAGTACCACCGACATGGTCTTTGTGCTGAGACAGCTTCAGGAGAAGTGCCGCGAGCAGAACAAATGGCTGTACGTAACGTTTGTCGACCTAACAAAAGCGTTCGACACGGTGAGCAGGCAAGGCATGTGGCAGATCCTGGAGCGACTAGGCTGTCCCCCAAAGTTCCTCAGCATGATTGTCCAGCTCCACGAAGACCAGCAAGGCCAGGTCAGACTCAACAGTGACCTCTCAGAACCATTCCCCATTCTCAACGGCGTGAAGCAGGGCTGCGTGCTGGCACCGACCCTCTTCACCATCTTTTTTAGCATGATGTTGAAGCAGGCCACAGTGGACCTCGACGATGACGACGCAGTGTACATCAGGTATCGTCTCGATGGCAGCCTGTTCAACCTCAGACGACTGCAGGCCCACACCAAAACCCTAGACCGACTGATTCGTGAGCTGCTCTTTGCTGATGACGCTGCCCTCGTTGCACACACAGAGAGAGCCTCGCAGCGCATCACGTCCTGCTTCGCAGATGCTGCCCAGCTCTTTGGTCTTGAGGTCAGTCTGAAAAAGACAGAGGTCCTTCATCAGCCGGCACCCAAGGAAGAGCATTGCCCTCCCCACATCACCATCGGCGAGTCCAAACTGAAGTCCGTACACCAGTTCACCTACCTTGGCTGCATCATCACGTCAGACGTCAAGCTGGACAAGGAGCTGGACAACAGGCTGGCAAAAGCGCACTGTGCTTTCGGGCGACTATTCAAGCGGGTGTGGCACAATCAACAGCTGAAAAAAGGCAACAAGATCAGCGTGCACAGAGCTGTCGTCCTCACCACCCTGCTGTACGGTTCCGAGTCCTGGGCCCTCTACCGCAGCCAACTACGACTTCTCAAACGCTTCCACCAGCGCTGCTTGCGTACCATCCTGGGCATTCACTGGAGTGACTATGTCACCAATGTCGAGGTCCTTGAACAGGCGGAAACTGTGAGCATCGAGGCTTTGCTGCTGCGTACACAGCTTCGCTGGGCGGGGCACGTCTCCAGGATGGAGGATCATCGCCTACCCAAGATCACTCTGTTCGGCGAGCTCGCCACTGGACACCGAGACAGAGGGGCACCAAAGAAGAGATACAAAGACGGTCTCAAGAAGTCACTTAGTGCCTGTCAAATCGACCACCGTCAGTGGTATTCGCTTGCTGCGGACCGTGACACCTGGCGCTCCACCATTTACAAGGCAGCCGTCTCCTTTGAGGACTCTCGCAGAGCTAACCTTAAGGACATGCATCTCAGGAGAAAAACACGAGTTATCGTAACTCAGAACCCTGACCATG